>SNQJ01S0086644.1:13167-25629 GCA_010110895.2 Picea sitchensis
CTGGGAGATGAAGCGCCAAAAGTCATGTGGGCCCCGTTTGGGTAAGTTGGTGCATCAACTTCCCGGGGTCGTAACTTTTGCATACGATCTCTGTTTTAGGCATATGATAGCTCGTTGGAAAGATCTATCCGAGGCCTACAATGCCTGAGACAAAATGGCATCGTTAGATGCCATTTTGTGACAACAACATACCCAAAAAAACATCGTTTAGGGCCTCAAAATGGCCCTGAAAGTTCAAGACCCGAAAAAACTGCTAAAAATAGTAAACTGTGCAAAAACTAAAAAACTGAAAGAAGCAATGGTGGGGGTTCAAGTGGAATTGGTGGGTGGCCACCAATATCCACCTAGATCAATGTCCCAAACTAGTTTCTTTACTTATGGGAGAAAATAAGGGATTGAAAGAAATTCCAGAAGCATTTTTTGTCAACCTCACCTCTTTGAGGGCATTGGCTATTAATGACATATCCATGCAATCATTTACATCATTATTGTGGCAATTGACATGACTTGAATGCCTCTGTTTATCTTTCAATGAGATTGAAGATATATCTGAAGAGATAGGTAATCTTTCATATCTTCAATTCGTGTGTCTTAACTATTGTAAAAATCTAAAATCGTTTCCTTATAGAATAGGAGAACTTAAAAATCTGAAATATCTCAATATTCAGGGTTGTAATTCAATGGTAATCCCTGGTGAGATTAGAAAGCTACCAAACTGTGAAATTGTGCTTAAATAAATACAAATTCTGATTTGTGTCGTTAGAGGTTACATGATTATTTTTTAAATGAGTTTAAAATATCCTTTTAGTAAGATTGGTTTTATTTTAATTTGTAAATGATTTATTATATAATATATGAAAAAATAAATTTTAATAATATTTTTTTAATTAACAATTTTGAAGATAAAACCAATCATATGGATTGTAAGCAATGGAAAATGATACCAATCATATGAAGATGTAATCCAATAATTGATAGATGAGAATCAAAAGGGAAAAAATCGACATATTGATTAGTTTCTTTAGAATTTTGGTCTTCTAATTCTGTAAGCAATACCCCAAACAAGGGTGTAATGATTGGACAAAATCAATTGCAATGAATGAGAGAGGTGAGTCAAATTGAGAGAATATATAGAAGTCATTTATACTCATGATAAGATTTATTCATACATTCTTGATGAATGATTGGGTGTCTTATCTGCTACATTTTAGTTACAAGATAGCTACGTAACTGATTAGAAGACCTAACTACTTCTTCCTAGCTATTGATAGGAATAAGAATATGAAGAGACATACAATTATAGGCCAATGGTGCTTGTCCAGTCTTTATTGACTACTCATGATGTTGTCTGACATGTTTTCCAATGGAATACCTCACGGGAAACCCTCGAGTACTTCCCCACTTAATGGATGGTAAACTGGGTAAACCGGTGGCCCTGATTATGGGGCCTACAAGGGTGAACAAGATATTCAAACACGTGACTTCCTCATCTGGGGATAGCTTCACGTATGGCTCAAAACCACTTGAACTAACCCTTGGGGATATAATGTTGTCTGACATGTGTTGAGTCATCCTTGACATTAGACATGTAGGATAATAAAAAATACTCATCGAAGGATGCATGAGCTGATTCATTCAAGGAATGTGTGATTCAACTTATTCAAGGATCAACCCCAAGGATTCGATCATAATTTTCAACCAAACAATTGATTAAGAGTAGGTGATAATCGATGGATTCCAATCAAGTCTTTGAATGGATCAAGCATTCCCCCCTAGTTGGAAATGGTCACCATTGCTCACTTATGTAGATGAGGGGGACCATTGCCCACTTATGTATATGAGGAAAATTTTGATCCAACTCAATGGCATTGTACCACTTTCCTTGTGATGGGATTTTTCCTTCTTTACCCACATGGAATAGGGAATTCTTAACATCCTTGTATGACATGCTTACTGTCCAAAAATAGTGTCGATTGCAAGTGGCCCCTGAACATCTAGGTGAATTTCTTCTGGATATTTACGCTATAACTTAGTCTATTCTAGCAATGGTGGAAAATAGGGTCAAAGAAAATCCATATTGAATATTGGATGTAAACTTAGGTATGGAAAAATGCTAATCTTAAGGGTATTTTCCCCAATTTTCTCAAGCATGATATAAGGACCATATCACAAAGGCTTTATCTTCCTATAAGGGCCACTAAACCTTTCTTTCTTCATATGTAACTATAATTGATCCCCAATTTGGAATGAATGAGGAATATGATGCTTGTAATGTCAATCTTTATATTTTTCACTACCTCGATGCAACTTCTATTTTTCTTGTTTTTGAATCTCATAGACCTTATCTTTGAAATTGAGTGCCTTGTTGATTTCATTTTGTTCATGGTCTATGTCAAAAGAAATAGTCATTTGAATGACTAAGTCAATAAACTCTAAGGGATAAAATCAATAATAGACTTCAAATGGACTCTTGTTGATTGAACTGTGTTGAGCTCAGTCATAACTATGTTGGATACATGGGAAAATATCATCCCATGTTCTGTGATTATTTTCATTGTGAATATGAAGCAATTATACCACCATGTGATTTACAACTTCAGTCTATCCATATTTTTGAGGATAGTATGTTGCCGACATAAATATTTGTGTGTCGATTTTCTACTAGAGTGTTTTCCAAAACATGATAACAAATAATGAGTCATGATTGGTGATGATTGAATATGGTACACCATAGTTCTTCCAAACATGCTCAAAGAAGATTTGAGTAGTTTACTAAGAAATCATAGTCTTATTGTAACTAGGTGTAAGGATATCGATTTCATAAAATCTATTAACCACTACTACAATTGCATCATGTCGGTGCTTGGTGACAGGATATGTATTCAAGAAATCCATACAAATGGATTCCCTCGGTCAATCTAGAATAGGAAAGGGTGTATACAAAATCTATGAAGGATTTGGTGGCTTGGTGATGGCACAAACCATAGATGACTTGATATATTTTTCAACAGTCAACTTGAGTGAATTCTATAGAAATACTTCTATAGTACCATGTTGGTTATTATTATTATATGAGTTTGTATCTTTATCTTAAGTGACCCAGGGTTCATGTCTACTTGGGGTTCCAACAAAGAATCTAAAACTATCGACCCTCCTGGTAAACCAGAAGGCAATGCAATGCAAAGAGTGCATTGCACAGTCTCACCCAATATAGTCTTAATGGGTGGCTGCAATAATCATGTGTTTGCAGCCCAGGATTGAGTGGATATTTGTGAAATGTGCATTGAGGGTTCTATTTTAACTTGTTAATGCAATAAATTGTCATTCATGATTATGCATGAAATATAGCCAACCCATTCATTTAACATATCAACAACTACTAAAAATAGTAAGGAAGCACATGCATTCAATCACATAACATGGGTTTTACCATGGTTCATGGCCTCCTGGGCTACGCCCACAAAGATCTAGCTCTCAAGCTCTTTTATTATAGCAGTTCCAAAACTACAGTGCCGCACGCTTTACAACTCTTCTTAGTCAGGTTGAGATTTGTCATGAGGCTGACTAGATCACACTAGTCTCCTTAGCCTGTGATCGAACGCTCAAGATCTTCCCTCCTCACTCCTCTCCAGCTCAACAACTTACAAAATTAGGTCGTATAGAAAAATATTACTACTAGCTATCAAAACATGACTCCTCCTCTAGACTCTCTATATCTCGTCCAACTCTGGTCTCCCTCTATGACAGCTAGGTATCTATATTTATACATTTTTTTGGCTCACCAACCATTACAATGTATTGCAAAAACCTTAACCCTAGCGTCGTTAGGTCTTCCATGCATGCACACGTGCTTCTCTTCCTTCCAGTTGTCGCTTCCCTTGTGCATGCCTTCTTTCCCAAAATATCCTTTCTTTCTGCTTTGCCCTGCTTCCAATAGGCCCCCAACACTGACATGTGGCTCGTCCCGAGCCACCTAACCTTTGTGTTCTTCTTCGATATCCCTGGTGATCGCTTGGAACTTCTCCCTGAGATCTTTTGTTTGTGTTTGAACCTGCGCAGTCTTCTCCTTGAGGCTGTCCGCTGTCTACACTGCAATCTCATTACTAATCAATCTTGCACACTCTGCCTAGGTCTATGTCATATTTTGGGTTATGAAAAATGTATAAATATCTTCCTTTTTCCCACAGTTCATGATATAATCTTGATTGACTTTTCAGTTAGTTAAGGATAAATAGGATAGAAAATGATTAATGTGTCTCTTAGAGTTATTATTGAAGTTATATTAAATAGATTCTAAATTACGATTGAAATTGTTTGATTTTGTTGTAGATTTGGATAAATATTGTCAATCCCGAGATAGCAAAAGAGATATTGAATATGTGCAAGCTATTTGGAGGTAGAATACTTTTAGGCACAAAGAAGTTTTGAAGATAATCGATTGTAACTTTATAATAACAAAGTGATCCTGAGGATCTTTCGATCCTCAGGATAACTTGATTTACCTAGATTATTGTAATATATAGAGGATAATAGATCCAGAAAGAAAAGAAGAATTGCATTCAAGTATTCAAAGCTCATAATTTCTCTGCCCAAGTAGTTTTTGTAAATGTTTTACCAACTATGGAATCAATAAAGACTTTGAACATTTTCACCATTTGTACATTCTAAGTTTCTCGTAGAGGTACTTCTAAAGACCGAGGGCCCAGTCTGAAGGAGTTACTATCTCATTCTGTAATTGTATCAGTTTGAAGTTTGATTTATGTTTTGTGAATGCATAAGTGTGTTAATGATTTTATGTTGTTTGCGTGCAGAAGATAGATATTTCCCTCAGTATTAATGATTTCCAGTCTGATTTCCATTTCTGTAGTTTGTTTTTTGATAGTTCCTCATAATTTCATATGCGTTGTTCCTTTTACTTAGATTTACAATTGTTGTTCCTTTCAATTAAAGTTATTATTGTTGTTATTTTCGGTAAAGTTACATTAGCTGTCCCTTTTGACTAGATTACAATCGTTGTTTCTTTCCACAAATAGAGTAATTCACTATTTCCTTTCCAGTAATTTGATTCATAATTGATAGTTAATTCTGCAAGTCTTGACCTAGATTCAATTACTTCTTTTCAGATAAGTGAATTCAATAGATTAATTAGTTCTTTTCCATTCTACAACATTTTAGTAATTAGATTTCAATTCACAAAATATTTGTGAACATTTGAGGAACTTGATTGTTGATAAACTTTGATTTGATTTAGCTACATGATTTTATCCTTTACAAGCTTCTTGCATGGACTTTGCTGATATTCTTGAGATAAAAGACGAATCTTCGGGTTGATAAAGCAATGTTAAACTAAGTATGTTTTTAGGACATCTTTAGAACTCAACATTTTGGCATCGTTGTGAGGGAGAATGTCAAAGGTAGAATAGGTTGTGTCTCTGGAGGACCAGGTATTGAAGAGGGAAGGTAAGAACCTACATAGGCAATATGTAAGATGCTTATGAAAACACTTACCTCCAGTTGACACTTAAAAGGTTTTATAGGTGTTTCTTTTTTTTGTTGTTGTGTTGTGAAGTGTGTATGACTAGAAATAAATATCTTGAAAAACAAAAACCCCCACAAAAAATTACCATATCCCAGGTCTCGGTGATCCCTGGGAGAAGTACTTTCATAGACGAGATCATCAAAAAAGGTGAATCTGAAGCTTCGGTTGGACCTAGGAAATGATCTACCTGAATCCCTCAAGTAGCAGTTTCACCAACTACAGCCCACACTGAGATTCATAGAAAAACTGAAGGGACTGAGCAAATCTTTCAGAGCACAAATCTTTCACCCCTCAGCCCTTTAGAGGAGGGAAATTCTAATAATATGGAGGAAGGATTAGGAGAAACTAGCGGGGTTTCCAAGGCAAACCCATCACCACTACCTGATCTTGAATCTCCTGTGAAAGAAGAAGGCATACCCGAAATACCAGATAGAGGGAGTGCAATCGAATCTCCTAGAGGATCAAATAATCAACCATTTCGAATAGAATACATGGATCAAGAGCTTCCTGAAAATTTTTGGCACAATTTCCATCAAATGGAACAACCAAATCAACAATGGCCCCAGACCTCCACACTGGAATATCCAATAGTTGATCCAATTGCCAATGCTCCCATGAAAGTAATCCCCCTACAGAACTTGCCAACCTTCCATGGATTGATTTCAGAAGACCCAGACACATTCCTATTTGAATTTCATGTCCTATGTAGAGGGTATGATTAAACCTCTGAACCTCAAAAATTAAAACTGTTCCCCTCTACCTTGAAGGGAGCAACTCTACACTGGTTTATGGGATTGGGAGGTGGAACCATCAATTCATGGGATGAAATGAAACAAGCCTTCTTGACGAAATATCAGGATTATTGTAGAACCAGAGACCTAAAAGATGAAATCTTTCAAATGATTGCAAAAGAAAATGAATCATTAAAAGAATATGTTGAGATATTTTAGTATAGCTTGCAAAGATCGCCCTATGGTACATTATTGGGTGAAGTTCTCAAAGAAACTCTGATTAAAGGCATGGAAGATGAATGGATAGAAACATTGAATCTAATGGGGAAGCATGACATTTATTAGGAAACTTATGAAAACATCATTCTATTGTGTATCAGGTGCTCACAAGGTAGTACACGGACTAGGTCAAGAATGTGGACGTCCCTCACAAGAAATAGAAATATTACCAGCGGGGGTGTTATGTGAGCTGAAGTTGGTAATCTCTTAGAAAATTTCAAAACAGATATTCTGAGCACTCTGATGACACAATTGGATGTATTGTAGGACAAACAAAAAAGGTAGAAGAAGAACATACCTTGGTTATATTTTTCCACAGGTGTAGAAAGCAACATGGTCCAAGGGAATGCCCTTTGGATGTAGTTCAGGTTTGTGCTATTTGCACCAAGGACCACGAAACTAAGAAATTCCCATCACTCCCTAGATTGAAATATGTATTCAAATAAGTGGAAGAGTAATCATAACCATTATATCTGATGGATCAGTGTCGTCAGTGGCAGTCCCGTCCTCAAAATACACTACAGGGCCCTTCCTCTTTATTTTCTGGACAGTATAATCAATAGCAAAATTCTGGTAGCACATGGTAGGATCATCCATTTACTAATCAGAACTAGCAGCCCCAATAGTATCCTTCTACAAATCCCACTTGGACAAACCAGCTTGCTGCAAACTCCATCTGGAAAAATCAACCAACTACAAGTTCCAATTGGCCTAATTTGCAATACCCCACCTCATCCTGACAAAACTTGAATAATACCTACCCTTCACAGTGGCCTAACTCGTCTGCCCAAAACCCAAATTGGAACTAGAATTGGCAGCACCCCATGGGGATGAATAACCAACCCATGGGGATGGCCTCTCAAACCCAACCCTCGTTACAAGCCCCACTCCAATTTCCCTAGAATCCCCAATCACAATTGCGCCCTCAATTACCAACCCAACCCCACCTAGATCCTAATAACAGACCATCTTATCTCATCCATATTATGGAAAGTGGAGAAGGGGAAACCAATTCAGTAGGGTGCAATGAACTCCGGTTGATATCGAGGTGTATAATCTCTCCTGAAAAATATGACGTTTCCCAAGAGCAGGATAATGAAAAACAACTAGCAATAACACCCTCGACTATGGTAATAATGCAATAAATCGAGCAAGGGAGGAATAGAGTCAAATCAGAGGACTCTGATAAGGATGTAACTCCCTCCCCTCCGTTCCCCGAAAGACTGATGATAGAAAAACCCATCGTATATCCTAACTTCGACATTGTAGGGGAACTAAATAATTTATACATCAAGATTCCACTCTTGCAAGCTCTGCAAGACATACCGACCTATGAAAAAATAATCAAGGAGCTATGTGGGAGGAATCCTATCAGAAAAATAATAAATTCATCATCAACAGTTCATGTAGTGGGAGCCTTATATGATCTAATTTTAGGAATAGAAGAACCAATCCAATATGCAGATCTAGGGAACCCCATAGTGATAGTTCAGATTCAGGGTTGTTCCTTTCCAAATACACTAGTTGATTTGGGGGCGGCCATCAATATCATAACTATGGAAACCTGCAATACCCTGAGTTTTGACTCTTTCAACCCATCCCCGATTATGTTACAATTGGCTGATCGATCAGTGGTCAAACCACTCGGAACACTACATGATATAGCAATCTTAGTTGACTCTTGGGAATATCCAGCATAGTTTCTCATCATCAACCCAAGAAGTTGACTCCAAGGGCATCCATTGATACTGGGAAGCCGTTGGCTCGCAACAGCTAATGCGTACATAGGATGTCGGTCAGGTAAAATGATAATTTCTAGAGGAGGTGTCATAAGGAATCTCATCTTATATCCTCCAACCAAGCCAAGTCCAACGATCGTATATACGCAATTTTCATCACCACGATATCTAGAGAAGGATCTGTGTGCCCCTCTCATGTTGGAAGAAGCTCTCAGACTCAAGTACCAGCTAGAGGATGATGTAATCAGTGGGTTTATTAACAACCCAACCACTGTGAGTAACCCAACATGCCAGATGCTCCAAGTTGTTCTAGACGGTGAAGCACAAGGAGACCCGCTGGAAGATTTGATGGAACAACAAATCCCAACTACTAGTGTTCATAACAACAAATCCATTGAGATTGCACCAGGGAAGTTTCTGAACATTAATGCCAATCTAGAAGAGCAACAAAAACAAAAGATAATTCAAGTCCTCTCTAAATACCAACAAGCTTTTGCTTGGGAGTATTCTGATATGAAAGGTATTGATCCACAACTCTGCACAGACCACATTTATATTGAGAAAGATGCCCAAAATATACGACAGCTGCAAAGAAGACTAAATCAACACCTCAGGGATATTGTTAAAGAAGAAATACAAAAGTTGTTGGATGTAGATTTTATATACCCTATCTCAGAGAGTCGATGGGTTTCCCCATTAGTGATTGCCCCCAAGAAAAATGGGAAGTGGAAAATTTGTGTTGATTACAGGGAACTTAACAAAGCCAGTCAAAATACCCTTCATCGATCAGGTCCTAGATACCTTGGTAGGGAAGAAGTTCTTCTCTTTCCTAGATGGTTTTAGCAGCTACAATCAGATCCAGATTGCCCTAGAAGATCAAGATAAAACTACATTCACATGTCCCTGGGGTACCTTTGCATACAGAGTATTTCCCTTTGGACTTTGTAATTCCCCAACCACATTCCAAAGGGCCATTCTGAGCATATTCAGTGATCTGATCAGCGAAGGGCTTGAAGTCTACATGGATGATTTCACTCCATATGGTGACGACTTCGATCAAGCCTTGAATAATCTGGAGAAGGTATTAGAACGATGCATCACTACCAGGTTATGCTTAAGCCACGAAAAATGTCACATGATGATGACAGAAGGTGTGGTACTAGGGAATTATATTTCTGCAGATGGAATTAGAGTAGATCCAGCAAATCGAGGTAATCCTTAATCTACCTACTCCACACACACAAACTAAGGTACATAGTTTTCTTGGTTCTTCGGGATACTATCACAGATTTATGGAAAATTTTGCAAAAACCGGTGCACCTTTACATGATTTGACTAGTAATGTAGAATTCTAGTGGTCTGACAAATGTGATGTGGCTTTTGCAGGACTCAATAAACTGATCTCAACAGCACCGGTGTTGAAGGGACCAAATTGGAAAATACCATTTCAAATCTCCACCAATGCATCAGACATTACCATAGGTGTTGTTCTTGTACATGAATAAGACAAGAAACTCTATGCCTTTTATTTCATTAGAAAGAACCTTACACTAGATGAACTTAATTATACAGTAATAGAAAAAGATTTTTTAGTTGTTATACATGCCATCAATAAATTTCGTCATTATATAACAGGCTATCCAGTTATTCTCTATACTGATCATTCTGTTATTAGATATCTATCTAATAAATCGATTACTAATGGATGGGTCACTCGGTGGTTATTATTATTGCAATAATTTGACATCACCATCAAGGATCGACCCAGGAGAGAAAATCTTGTCGCAGACTTCCTATCCCGCATACCCAAAACAGATGAATCGTTGACGGTTGAAGATCAATTCCCAGATGAGAATCTATTTTCCATTACTACAAAGCCACCTTGGTACGCTGATGTGGCAAATTATTTGGCAGCGGGAAAATTACTGGCACATCTATCATCAAGGGAAAGAAGACTGATCATCCAGCGTAGCGCATGATTCACTTGGATCAGTGGATATCTCTTCCACACAGGAGCTAATCTCTAGATCCACAGATGTGTACGAGATGAAAAAATCTATGACATACTGAAGGTAGGGCATGATGAGCCTTGTGGGGGGAATTTTGCATACCGCAGGACTGGACACAAAATTTTACATATGGGATATTATTGGCCCTCAATATTCAGAGATGCGAAGAAATACATCCAGATCTGCGACAGTTGTCAGCGGATGGGGAAACTAGGTCAGGCTGATGAAATGCCCCTGAAAGCACAAATAGTCACAGAACCATTTGAAAGATGGGCACTAGACTTTGTTGGCCCCTTCAATCCAAATTCAAACTAAAAGGCCTATATTATCATTGCAATAGATTACATGACCAAATGGGTAGAGGCAGAAGCTTTACCAAATGCAACAGAAGAAGTAGTCATCAAATTTCTTTTCAAATTATTTGTACTCTATGGACTACCCAGAGAAGTAAGCACTGATGGAGGGTCACAATTTATATGCCATATAATCACTACCACCCTAGACAATTATCATATTAATCACATAGTTACTTCTCCATACCACCCATAGGAAAACGAGCAAGTAGAAAGCATTAATAAGGTCCTAGAGGCAATCTTGACAAAGGTTGTCTCAACAAATTGATAGAATTGGGCTACTGAGCTCCCAAATGCCTTGTGGGCTTATCACACAACATGGCATAACACTACTATCTACTCTCCATACCACCTAGTCTATGGTAAATAACCTATCTTCCCAATCAAGTTTGAGATCAAGACCTTGAGGACAACCTAGGAAATCAGATTGGACCTTACAGAAGCACATAAACAACGCCTTCAACAACTCAATGAGTTGGATGAAGCATGCCTGGCTATTGTGGAGCAAACAAATGTTATTCAACAACAGAGAGCAACCTGACATGACAAACATATCAAGAATAAATCATTCAAGAGAGGGGATTAGGCGCTTCTCTATGATTCCAGATTCCAAGACTTTCCTAGAAAATTACAAACGCGGTGGCTAGGACCATATGAAATTAATGAGGTCCATGAGAATGGCATGGTCACTTTAAGCACCATCAATGGTTCTAGATCTCCCTTTCTGATCAATGGACACTGGCTACGACTTTACCATCAGCCACCTTCAAAAGATTCTTTCTATAAAGAAGTAAGTAAAGACCCTATTGTGCAGATTCTGGCTGGATGGGAAGGTAACCTAGCCACCCCAACTCCATAAATGATGAATTTTGTTAATACTGTACATATTGTATATAGTTTTTATAGATCTAATTGAGTGGTTAGTTTTTCTTTGTTTTATGAAAAGTCACTTAGGAAACAGGAACTAGGGAAGATAACTATAATTAGCACCCTTTTATGTTCCATACTCCTATTTTGTCTTATCACACGGACTCTGTCTTTCACAGAGAAATGACTATGTCACGTTCCGCAGCAGATATCGGGAAACTATAATGAACTCATGACATTAACAGACCATCCAATGTTTGATTTTGAAATAAATAGACCCATAACAATTGAATGAATTTAGTTGATGACTAATTAGCCTCAAATTCAAGAAAAAATACATTTTCATGGGGATTTTCCCAAAATTTCCTATTTTAGATGGTTAAAAATAGATGTTGTCCTCTGTTGTAACTATTGTTCCTTTTGTTCGCTTGTTGTTCCTTTTGAAAGGAACAATTGTTGTTCCTTTCGCGCGCTTGTCGTTCCTTTCATGCACTTGTTGTTCCTTTTGAAAGAAACAACTGTCATTCCCTTCGCGTGCTTTTTGTTCCTCTGAGTATTGTTGTTGTCCATTTTGTCATTCCTTTCCTTCATTATTGTTGAAATGCTAGCCATTCCTTCATGGTGTGGCTTTCACCAAATAATTTTCACCAGCACTATTTCTAGTTGTCATCACAACGATTTGTCATTATTTTGTGGATTATCTCCCACACCTTATTAAATTGTTTGTGGATTAATCTCTTCGAAATATCTTAAACATTGTTCATAATCGATAACCACCATAATTTGTTTCTTTCCTCTATATACATACAAATATACTTGAATGATATTTTTCCTTCATATTATAAAGAGTCTTAAGCACACTTTCACTTGGCATATTTACACTTCCTTACACCATCCCTTACTCTTAAGTTGTAGATGATCCTCCCTTAATACACTTCAAAAAAA
>SNQJ01S0086644.1:25679-44397 GCA_010110895.2 Picea sitchensis
CAAAAAAAAAAAAAAAAGAGGATGATGAAAAATAAAAACAAGCAATAGATTTTTTTTCCCACAAATTATAGGGGGTCTCATCATGAGCCAACCTACCACGATCATAGGATACTAACGTAAGTGACATTCCCACTATGGCTACCACACAAGGGCAATGTCCTTTGACATTTTATTTTGTCAAAGGACAAGAGGTCTCATCACGAGATGGCTTGTTCACTTAAGTTACAATCTAAAGAGTGGCATTATCATCATCTGTCTATCAAACTAGGATAATGGTCTTCTTGGGAAAATACAATTCAAAAATTTATTAAGGAAAAATAGAAATGAATAAAGATAAGTAATCAAATTTTCTCTTTCCCACAAAGAATAGGGGGTCTCATCATGATCCAACCTACCACGATCATAGGATACTAACCCAAGTGACATTCCCACTATGGCTACCACACCAAGGCAATGGCCTTTAACATTTTCTTTTGTCAAAGGACAAGAGGTCTCATCACGAGCTGGCTTGTTCACTTAAGTTACAATCTAGTGAGTGGCATTATCATCATCTGGCTAACAAACCAAGATAATGGTATTTTTTTTGGGGAAAATACGATTCAAATATTTATTAAAGATACAGGCTCATCTATGCGTTAAAAGGCAACCCTGCCGAGGCTATGAACGTCTGTTGGCAGTAGTGGCTCTACCTGTGCTATGGAAGATTATCTAAAAAATACCAATTTTCTGTGTGTCTCTAGATTTCCTTTACTCAAATAATGAGGCTATCATGTCAATTATACTCAATAACTCAGAAAAGTGACAATATTATGATATGTGGAATATTTTTAAATAAATATATTTAATTTATTTTGGTTTATTTATCCATAAAACATTTTTGAGCATAGGTATAATAAATTCAAAATTTCCACGAAAAGGGACTATCGTTTAAATGATTTCGGTTGAAAGTGTTATTGAAAATTATACATGATTAGTCCCCATCAGTGGCGACAGTGCAATCATTACCTCTCACCGGAAAATACCTACACTCATTACATTCATCTATGTTGACGGTCAAGGATGACCTCTACATTAATGAGGGGAGTGGATGCTTAGAAGAATTTTCGATAAGAAGTAATGATTGTAATAAATGGGAAACCCACATCTTTATACACTTGTCATCACTAATATTTTCTATTTTTGGTAACTATTTCTCTAAGCTGGTCTAACCAATTTTGCAAACAGGAACGACATTCGTTCTTACTTTTCTCGCAGAGATATGGGTGGCTGAAGCATGCTCAGGGAGCCAACATTACTACCGGTTACAGAACATGCAAGAGAAATCCTACATCGTTTGGGGTGGACTAAGTACATCAACAGTTTGCAAGGATATGACACAAATGTCACGCTTGAATTATTTCAAAATATGCAAGGAGAAATATCTATGGTGCAAGGCATACAAATCTCATCTACCCCAGAAATATTAGCAGAGGTCACAGGCCTCCCTAACATGGGAATTTGGTGGACAGGAAGGTACATAGCACTGAAGGAAGCTCTGGAATCTTTCACAGACCCTCGGGAAGAATTGGATAAAAAAGGAAAGGGACTTAATCCCAGTACTCTCAGTGAACCATGGAAGGAACTGGCAATGATAACTCAGCCGTACATCACCTGTGATGGAAGATACGACGTAATTTGACCTCGCCATATCAAATTGCTAGATTCCTTAAAGAAACAATTAGTACTTAATCTACCTTTCTTTCTGAATGCCATATTACATGAGGTTGCCTTAAGAACACAAAAGTCCAAGGATCCTGTTACTATTATCAGCCACCACAGATTAGTTAAATTGATAACAAATAAAGCACTGAGTCAAACTCAATTGACCTGGGAGATTCTGATTGAGGACAATAGACCTCTACAACTGGAGCATCCTGAATTATGCCATGAAGACCCACCATAGGAAAATGAAGATAGACAGGCAGAGGCGACTACTACCCAAAGAGAAATTCCATCCCCTCAAACCGAAGCTGAGGTAGACCCTACCCAAATCACTGAGGCTCGGAACTCACAGACACATGCATTAACGAAAAAAAGGAAGAGAGCAATGGATGCCCCTAAAGCCATCACTGGGACAAGGAGGAGAATCATACGAATTCAGGAAACAACTGAAGCAATTCAGGATGCAACAAAATAGCCTAAAGAGCTTCAGAATTTCACAGAGTAGTCTCTACAGGAAAATGTTCAAGAAATTGAGAAAGAAGAACATACCTCACAAAAGAATGATCAGGAAGACACCCAACCTACATTAGAGTATTTGACAGAATGATTTTTGAAGAGCTATGAGGTAGAAATAGCTCAGGTTTTGGGGAGCTTAGGAACCTCAATTAACAAAGGAAAAAATAATATGGAAAAAGGCCCAGAACAAGCCTCCTCTTCAAAACCAGTTGAAGATTTTGTTGATATTGAAATGTCTTTCCCAGACGACACAACACGGGAAGAACATCATTTTGAAATGATAAACCCTCTTGGAAAAATGTAGCACTTGGAAGGAATAGAGGAACAACCATTTGTTGGCCGGAATGAAGAAGACCTTGAGACCTCTCATAAACAGAAATCAACCAAGAGCCAAAAGAAAATTAGAAAGTTAAAGAAATAAAACAAACTGTTAAGGAAAAAGGCTAATAAGGCTGAAGTATTAAAGTAGAATGTGGGCAAACTAAAGGAGATTATTAAGGAATTGAGGAAATAGTTAGAACTAGCAGATAAGGCCCACAGAAGAAAGAAAAACAAAAGGGGCAGAGTGCAAGGAAGAAACCCTCTTCCTAAAGAATCAGTCAATACAAATTATGTGGGGATAGAGACAGACCCTGAGGAAATAGTAGTAGAAGAAGCAGTAGCTCAGAATGAGGAAGTAATTCCTTTGGAAACATAAGAGATGATGAAAAAAATAATTGATGCTCAGGTACAAACAGATACCCCGGTCTTAGAGGAAACAAATCAACTCCTTGAGAATAATGCTACTATTAGGAGATTGGAGGAAGAATTGATGCAATCTCAAAAAACCCTAATTCAAAACAGAAATGAATTATTGACTATGACAGAGCGTCAGGCATTCCAGTCTCAGAAACAAAATGCTATCATTGATAGATTGGAAGCGGGGCTTCTACAAACCCAAAAAGCATTATTTCAAGCCAGAGAAGAGATGGATGTTATGGATGAACATAAATCATCCTAGTATTAGAAGAAAAGTTCCATAATTGATAGGCTAAAGGCAGAATTGGCACAAGTTCAGCGGGCATTGGCTCAAACTAGAGAGGAGATGGTCACTATGGTTGAACATCAAAAAGCTCTCAAACAACTGAAGGACATGTCAGCGACTGAAAATGAAACATATGTTGAGCTTACAAAATCTCAAGGGAAGGTGAAAAAGGAACATATACAACTTGAAAAAGATTTAGAGAAAATTAAGGAGGTCTCTGATACCTACTCTAATGGAATTAATTGCAGAGCTCCTACCACCAATTATACTTTATTCTTGTTGGAATGATACCTGTTGCTGAGAGTGAAAGCCATCAGAGCAAGTAAACCCATTTCATTTTCCATTGTACCTGAGTTTATCTCATGCTTCAAGGAGTAGGAATAAAAGGTACAACACCTCCTATGTGAATTGTACTTCCATAATTTCATTTTGGAGGAAGATAGAAAAGATAATATTGGTCCCTTCATAGGAGACATGCAATTTTAGGCATTTCTATCATTTACTAAAAACCAATTCATATGGGGTAAAGCTCACAAAATATTCATGAAGAGGGAAACATGGTTAGATCTCTGGATCAAAGGGGAGCCCCCAAAGTCCTTTCTAGCTATTATGCAACATAAAACCTTCATGAAAAGAGAGGGGGTTGTGAATTCTTTAGCCCCTATCCATCGACAAGTCATATGTTCAGGTATTGAATGTTTTAGAGAAATCAAAGAGGAAGCTCTTTCTGCCTCTAAGGTGATATGGGATGCATTCCCCAGTGAAGTCAAAAGTAGGGAGCCTTTTGGGTACATGAATTTCTTTACAACCACCTTCAGAATGGAAAGGTATTCTAAACTGCTCCAGGAAGAAGGACTTTCTTGGATTGGGTGTAGATATAACCCCCATATCATTTGGATTCCTCCAGAAAGTTACCAAATGGATTATCAAATCAATAAGAAGAGGGAGGATGCTGCTTTTCGAGAAATCAAAAGAAATAATGGGTTCAGGAGACCTGGTGAACCAACTTTTCCTCCCTACAGCATAATTGCTTTACATGTAAGATCTTAGCTTGCATGAGGACATCCAAGAAGGTAAGCTAGGGGGTATGTTGGGTTATGAAAAAGGTATAAATATATTCCTTTTACCATAGTTCATGATATAATCTTGATTGACTTTTCATTTAATTAAGGATAAATAGGATAGGAAATGATTAATATGTCTCTTAGAATTATTATTGAAGTTATATTAAATAGATTCTAAATTATGATTGGAATTGTTTGATTTTCTTGCAGATTTGGATAAATATTGTCAAGCCCGAGATAGCCAAAGAGATCTTGAATATGCGCAAACTATTTGGAGGTTGAAGACTTTTAGGCGCAAATCAGTTTTGAAGATAATTGATTGTAACTTTATAATAAAAAAGTGATCCTGAGGATCTTTCAATCCTCGGGATAGCTTGATTTACCTAGATTATTGTAATATATAAGAGGATAATAGATCCAGAAAGACAATAAGAATTGCATTCAAGTATTCAAAACTCATAATTGCTCTGCCTAAGCAGTTTTTGTAAATGTTTTACCAGTTGTCGAATCAATAAAGACTTTGAACGTTTTCACCATTTCTACATTCTGAGTTTCTCATAGCAATACTTCTGAAGACTGAGGGCCCAGTCTGAAGGAGTTATTGTCTCATTCTGTAATTGTATTAGTTTGAAGTTTGATTTATGTTTTGTGATTCAAATCTCCTTTTACAAATAGCTAAGATGAATGCATAAGTGTGTTAATGATTTTATGTTGTTTGGGTGCAGAAGACAGATATTTCCCTCAGTATTAATGATTGCCATTCTGATTTCCATTTCTGTAGTTTGTTGCTTGATAGTTCCTCATAATTTCATATGCGTTGTTCCTTTTACTTAGATTTACAATTGTTGTTCCTTTCAATTAGATTACCGTTGTNCATAAGTGTGTTAATGATTTTATGTTGTTTGGGTGCAGAAGACAGATATTTCCCTCAGTATTAATGATTGCCATTCTGATTTCCATTTCTGTAGTTTGTTGCTTGACAGTTCCTCATAATTTCATATGCATTGTTCCTTTTACTTAGATTTACAATTGTTGTTCCTTTCAATTAGATTACCATTGTTGTTCCTTTCAATTAAAGTTACGATTGTTGTTCCTTTCAGTAAAGTTACATTAGTTGTCCCTTTTGACTAGATTACAATTGTTGTTTCTTTCCACAGATAGAGTAATTTGGTATTTCCTTTCCAGTAATTCGATTCATAATTGATAGTTAATTCTGCAAGTCTTTACCTAGATTCAATTACTTCTTTTCAAATAAGTGAATTCAATAGATTAATTAGTTCCTTTCCATTTTACAACATTTTAGTAATCAGATTTCAATTTACAGAATCTTTAGTGAACATTTGAGGACCTTGATTGTTGATAAACTCGGATTTGATTTAGGTACACGATTTTAGCCTTTACAAGTTGCCTGCATAGACTTTGTTGATATTCTTGAGATAAAAGATGAATATATGGGTTGATAAATTAATTCTAAACTAAGGCTATTTTTAGGACATATTTAGAACCCAACACCGTATATTTCTTGGCTTCCTCTGCCTGTGCAATGACCTTTGCTACTCGCTCTTAGAGAGGTTCCATTTGAGCTTGGCGTTCCTTTTTCTGCATCTGCATAGTGGTGAGTTATTTCTGCAGTTTCTTCATATCTTGCACCCCTTTGAATTCAAAAGATAAGGGAGACATTTGATTGTGGTGCCCTCGGAACACTATGCTGCAACTGCAACAACCCCGACCGAGACTTCCTCCTTGAGGTATTTTCTGAGCAGCTTGCAAGCCATGATTTTTGCAGCCATTTTAGTCACGATGTCCCTGATCCATTTGATAATAATTCTGCGCATCCCTCCTTCAGTGCCAAATTTATTTTTCATCTCCTCAGCGAGTGATTTCTCCTTTGTTTTATCGTCGAGAGATTGTGCGGGATCCATGCCCCGTGATGGCATCCCTGTGATGTGTGCAATGAGCTCTACATCTATTGAGACGAGATTTTCTAGCCATATATATTTGCCATGTTTGACTTCCATCAAATGTTTGACACAACTATTGGCATACTGTCCTCTGCCAAAGTGGTAGTTCCAACAGACCTAAAATCCCCATTTTTTCCAATCATGTTGCCCATTGGAGTGGTTGATGAACTAGTTCCCCAAATAGGTCTACACCCACTGTCTGTAGGTAAACTTGCTTCGCAAACTCTGGGAACTTGTTTGTGTCCATTACATCATGGTACGGATATTTTAACTTCTCAACATAACCTAGTAAGTCATCTTTCACCCGTACCCCTTCTGGTATACATGACAAAACAATTCTTGCAGCGAGTTGCTTTCGCAGTGACCTAGGTACCTATTGCTTGTCCTTTTTCAGTGGTGGATGACTCGAGGTTCCAACCTCCATTGATCGTTCTTTGACATATTGTTTCGGTCATCTCGTGACATATTCCAATACTCCCTCTTGTGGATGTTCCAACACGATTGTTTATGAATCGTCAAGCTTGACCACTTTTGCCTGCTTTGGAGCTGTCCCATTGACTCTCGAAGCTTCTTCATGGTTCTCTGGTTGCACTGGACTGCTTGCGTCCTCATTTTGTCAGCCCTACCCCTCTTCAGGCATATCCATGCCCATGCCTGCTGGTGTTGTTCGCTGGGTTTCCTCCACAATGGGTGTGGGGTTAACTGGTTTTGTATCTAGTGATGGGATTTCGTCTACGTTGACGAACTCGGGCGACTGTTGTTCTCTTTCCTACGATTGTATTTGTTCCTTCGTCCTAACTCTAGATTTTCTGGCAGTCTGGCTTGGTTCAAATTGTTTGGGTTGTGCCATGGTGGTGAAAGTCGATCGTCCGCCGAGCTCAGTGGCCTCTGCAACCTCTGTGAACTTCTCTTTGTGCTTCGTATGCTCTATCGCTCTCTACCTCTTACAATTTCACAATAGGATTTTTGTTCCCGCATCCTTGCTCTGTATGGGCATCGTGTGAAGCTTGTAGAAGACGTTATCTTTATTACAGATTCAATGACCCTCTGGTTCCTTTGTACTTTCCATTACTCTCCCTCTCCATCTCCAGTTGGCGGGATTAATGCGATGTCCTGTCAGTCATTTTTGACATTCAATTATGCTTTCCTTCATCATTTAGTACTTCTTTTTTTGTCTTCACCTTTTCCCGCTTGTTTTCATTTTTAACTGATCATTAGACTTGTCTTCATCGGGCTCATATTCCTAAGTGTGCATGCTCCTTCTACTTTTGGTGCACTGTACTTCTGTTGTTACCATTTGATACCTTGCTCTTTTTTTTTTTTTAATTACGCAGTGACTTTCAAGTTATGGGTGGTTGATTGTCCTTGTACAACTTCAATCGTCTCCCATTGATCATCCCTCTGATTTTTGTGCCTCCTAACTCTTTCATCTGTACAACTCCCCCATCTGTGACACTTTTTACTTCGTATGGTCTTAACCAGTGCATTCTAAGTTTTCCTGGATGCTGAATGGATTTGTTGTCATACATCAACACTAAGTCTCCTTCTTTCAAAGTTTTATTCTTGATGTGTCTGTCATGCCAAGCTTTGACCCTTGATTTCTGAAATTTCTGGTGGAACCCTGCTAGGATTCGATCTTTCTCCATGATCAACAACTGATTCACCCTGTCTTGTACTACACCTCATTCTGTCATGTGCGTAATCATTGCTATGCACAGGCTGGGTATTAGAAATTCTAATGGCACCACTATTTCTTATCCATATACTAGTTTGAATGGCATGTGCCCTGTCAACTTCTTGCATGTGGTTCTATATGCCCACAATACCACTGGTATTTTAGGTCCCAATCATCCATGTTGACGTTACAAATATTTGTCAGTGCATTCTCAAGGATTTTGTTAAATGCTTTTACTATTCCATTTGCCTGTGGGTGATATGGAGTTATGTTTTGATGACGGTCTTCAAATTATTTAGTCATAGCCTTAATAGTGTTGTTAATGAAGTTAGTGCCTTGGCCACTCATCAAAATTCTAGGGCAACCAAATCTAGTGATTACTTTTTCAAATAGAAAGTGTGTTGATTTTTTTGCGCTACAATATTTCACTAGTGTTGCTTCCACCCATCTTGTTAGGTATTCTATCGCGGTGATAATGTACCTTGCTCCTATTATTTTTTTTGGCAGGTTGATTGGTCCTGCAAATTTTATTTCCCATTTTTCGAATACCTGCAACATTATCTATGGTCGCAATGGAATTTCATCCCTTCTATTGGGTTTTCCAACCCTTTGACAGACATTGCATCTCTGGCAGTACTCTTTCGAGTCTCTATGAATGGTCGGCCACAATAGTCCTGCACACAATACCTTATGTGCGGTAGCTTTGCCTACGTAATTTCCTCCTGCTATTCCCTCATGGGATTTTTCTAAAACCATTGGTCTTTCATGTTCTAGCACATATCTTTGCAAGATGCTATCTGAGCCCATTTTGTATAAGTGTCTTGCGATTAGATGATAGTTTGCATCCCAAACTACCAGGTTTTTCTTCTATGTGGTGTTATATTCCTGTGGCGCAGTATCTGTGCTCAAGTACTGGATGATATCTGCAAAGTATTCATCAACGATCTAGACTGAAAATAACTGTGTGTCTGGAAAGTTGTCCTCTAAATTTGTAGGTTCTTCTCCATTCATAACCCTTGATAGGTGGTCAGGTCCTTCATTCAACATTCCTTTCTTGACTATTACTTCAAAATTGATCTGAAAATGGAATGTACTTGTTTAAGGGTGCAAGGTATCCATTTCCCATAATTTCAAATGTGAGTTATACACTCCAAGTGACCTCTGAAAATGTGAAAACTTCTTATTTCTTATATAGAGATAGACTGTAGGGGCATTCACCGGACATGTCACCTCTAAAGAGAGGATGAGTTCCAGAGGCTACCTGGCCCTCTATCGGCTCTGCCTAAAGAAATAACGAAGTAAACACTTAGAAGTCTTTGACATACACATACATGAAGTTTGATGTCTTGCGGAATAAGACAAATAACTTTCTGCAGCTGAATAGGTGATTATGTGTGTATGCAAGTTATGTATATTTGTTTTTTAACACTTTATATTAGTTTTGTTTAGAATATCATCTTCAGAAAATAAAGACATCAAAATGATAAAGAAGTTCACCCCCTCTCTGGGCTACATCTGCTGGACCAAACCTCCCAAACTAGGCTTGTCCTCTTGTATTAAAATGCTACAAGGGATAATACAAGAATATGAGTGTCTCAAAAGACAGATCTGATTGTAAATACAGAATCAGAAGATAAGAATTAGCTAAACATGCCCTTTCCCAAACACTAAACAGTGAAATTGTACCTTATACAGTACTTTCCCCAATTGGCCCTGGTGGCCTTTTAATATTGCATGGAGAATTTCGAGGTGAAGATGACTTCAATTGGTTCTGAAACCTCTAACATCAGACTCAGAAGGTCGAAAATAGCAGACATAGGATTTTGAATCACCAAAAATGGATGAACATAGCCCCCAAACAACTCAAGCACTGAAATGGCCCTGGTGGCCCTGAAAGCTTCCCTGAAGCTAAACAATGAGAAGAATGCCTCAACAGGAAAAACGAGCTGTAGAAATAGATTCAGAATGCTTATAAACTCCAGGAATGACCTTCGTTCCACATTCACTGGCTGCACAATTCCCAATGCAACTCCCAAACTGATTTGGCCCTTATGGCTCCTGGAACTTCCACGAAGCAAAATCCCCTGCAAATGACCTCAGATGGCTCTGCAACCTTCTCCATTGGCTCCAGAAGGTCGAAGAGACCCAAAATCCCCCAAATTTTTTTGAAGAATGGTCTCCTGTAGCCAAATATCTCTCAATAACTAACTCCCCAACAAAACTCTACCAAAATAGGAGTAGCGGGAGTTAGCCAAGCTAAAAATAGCAAAGGTGCCAAAAGAGGCGGACTCCGCCCCAAAAACGCGCCAACCGTTAGCATTAAACTTGAATGGTTGACATGGTCACATGTCCTCTGACTAACCCATCGAAACCAATGGTTTGTAAGCCACGTTTGTCAACCGTGGCATCTAACGGTTTAAACATTGTAATGTGAACACCTGTGGCTAACCACGCGCATAAAAAATCCACAACCACTGGGTTAAAGCCACGGTTATGGCCCGTGGTCTTGTGTACAACGGGGGCTGGTCCTTAGGGGATGGCCCCCTATTTAGCACACTTCCCACCATTTGTCCAATTCATAAACAACAATTGCGCTTTCCGTTGCAAGTAATACCACTAGCCCGTGTGGTTAGGGCGCGGGGCTTTCATGGTAACGACCCATGGTCGAATCCCTTCAACTCTTGGTCGCGCGTTTAAAAATTGAATTTTGGATATGGACAGGTGGCAGCCTACGCGCCCACCAAATTTTTGGCTTAAAAAACCCATTGCATTAATGTTTTTCTAATTTCATTATATATTTATTTTTTTTGGTTTTTTATAATGAAATAAGAATTTTCTGACTAGGATAACTTTGTCATGCAGAGTCGGTTTTGCGTGTCGTTCACGCCAGCAGGATCGTATCGACGAGACCTATCCATTCGTTCCAACTTCAACCATTTCTGAGCAAGTTCAATTTTGAGCAATTTTACGACACTTGGTCCTGAGCTCCTGATCACCTTTGCAAGATGCTATCTGAGCCCATTTTGTATAAGTGTCTTGCGATTAGATGATAGTTTGCATCCCAAACTACCAGGTTTTTCTTCTATGCGGTGTTATATTCCTGTGGCGCAGTATCTGTGCTCAAGTACTGGATGATATCTGCAAAGTATTCATCAACGATCTAGACTGAAAATAACTGTCTGTCTGGAAAGTTGTCCTCTAAATTTGTAGGTTCTTCTCCATTCATAACCCTTGATAGGTGGTCAGGTCCTTCATTCAACATTCCTGTCTTGACTATTACTTCAAAATAAAACTCTTGAAATAGTAATAACCATCAACAGATTCTCCCCCCCAACACTGGTTTGTTGAATAGGTATTTAAGGGTTGAGTGATCTGTGAACATCTTAAAATGCTTTCCCAATAAGTAATGTATGAACTTATGCAGTGAGTAGACCATAGCTAGGCCTTCCCTCTCTGTAGTGTTATAGTTTTTCTCTGATTATGATAGTTTTCTACTCACAAACTCTATAGGATGATCCAAATCTCTCGTTCCCGATTGTGCCAAAATAGCTCCAAGTGTTATGGCTGATGCATCTACATGTACATGGAATGTCTTCTCCCATTCTGGAAATACTAGTATTGGTGCAATCACCATCTTTCCTTTCAGGGTATCTAGACCGTGTTGAAAATATTCATTCCATTGAAAATTTGTATCTTTCCTTAACAGTTTCTCCATTGGTGTACTAATTTGCATGTACCCTTTGAAAAACTTTCTGTAGTATCCTGTATGTCCCAATATCGCTCTTAGTTGACGGACTGTCTTTGGTGGTGACAAGTTAACAATTGATGCAATCTTTGTAGGATCTACTAGTAAACCTTGTTTGCATACTATATGGCCCAATAGTATCCCAAAGGGTGTTCTGAAGATACATTTCTTGATGTTTAATGATATCTGGAACTACCTGCATCTTTCTAACATTAGCCACAAGACCTCTACATGGTCTTTCAACTGACTATAGATTGTCCAAATGTCCAAGTATACCTCCAGAAACTGGTGGATAAACTCCTTAAATGCAGCGATGACTACTCTAGAAAATATTGCTGGTGCATTCTTTAGTCCAAATGACATCACTATGTACTGGTAGGATCCCCATTCTATAGCAAACATGGTCTTGTATCTGTCTTCCTGTGATATCTTAATTTGGTGGTACCCTGAGAATCCATCAGTGAATGAGTAAACTTTGTGTCCTCCTACGTTCTCCAACACTTCATCCATGAAAGGTGTAGGGAACGGGTGATGTAGGTAGGCATCGTTCAACTTCCTCAAGTTGACACATATCCTTATCCCGCCTTGTTGTTTTTCCTGAACTACCATCAAGCTTATCCATTCCGATTCTTCCATAGGTTCTATGATTCCAGCTTCGAGCATTCTATAGATCTTAGCTTTAACTTTCTGCTTATATATCGGGTTTAGTCTGTATGGTTGCTGTTTTATCGGTCTTGCTTCAACTTTGAGTGATATCTTCATTTCTCCAAGCTCTCCTGCTATGTCCTTCATTTTTGTAAATGTTGTGGGGAACAGGTCGTTGTAATCGTGCAGTAACTCTTTTATGATTTCTATTGTTTGCTCATCCTAGTAGTCTCCAATGCTGGCCATTTTGGGATTCTCAACTGTCCCAATGTTGACTTTATTCACCTTGATTGGTGCAACAATTACATCTGATTCTAGAGGTGGAACTTCCACTTCTCTTTAACCTTCCACTTCCTTGATCTAAATATCATGCGGATCGTCTTCATATGGTGCTTCTTCCTGCACATGGTAACATGACAACAATTCTTTTATTGTCTGTTTGTTCCATTGTTGTTCCTCTGTCATGAGTTCAACTTCTGATTCCTTAATGAATATGACCCCTCTTATATGATTAAGTGTTGCATCTATGTTGGGGATTTCATGATTGAATGAGAAAGTGATTGTAAAATTTTGTTTCAGTACTATCTAGCTCGTAGTTCCTCTGCATAGTTCATGGTCCGTACACCAGTTTGTTGGTATTCCTTCTAAGGTATGTATGAAATGATGAGGCCATTCCTCTAGAGGTTTCACTTTCCATGGCGCTCTACACCTCTCCAAGTGTTCTGCTAGTTCCCCTTGTCCATCATACTTCTTCTACTTGTTGCTTTTTTGTTCTGCGCCAAACCTTATGTTCAGTAACCACTTCCATTGGTACCAATCCGTGATTGTTTCTTTGTGAGTGCCCCACCATCTTGTAGGTGTGGCATTGAGTGTTATATAGAGTGCTAATAGTCTCTAATTTTCTACCACTTCATCCCTGTACTGTGCCAAGAATAATTCTAGATCGTTTACTCCATGGAAACTAGGCGGTTCCCTTATCTTTGTACCTACCCATCTTACTGCGCGGTCTATTCTTGCACATCTTCTTGTGGAAACTTCGTGTAGCCTTTGTTGCCAATTTTCTAGACCTATGTCTAAGTCCATTGCACATGAAGTGATGCTTCTCCAACTGAGTATCCCATATGCAGTTGGGTTTACATTATACTTATCGTGCGCAGTTGTTTTGTACAATTGGATGACTTCCTCTAAGTCTAAACAAGTAGGTTCTACAAACCTTTCGCCTTCTGATGGGTCTAATGGTGCAATGACCCTATATTTTCCTGACTCGAATGTCATTTTTCGTGTCTTTAAGTTGATTATTGTCTGGTTATCAAACACCCAATCCAATCCAAGCAATGTTGGATATGGTGTTGTGCCATCCACTATTTCAATCACTTCAAAGTCTGCTTTGGTGCGCACTCCATCCAGGTCTACTGTTACTCCTTTCAGTCTACCAATTGGAAGAACTCCATATTGATTTGCTAGTTTCAGCTGGACAAGTGAATATCCTAATGTGGGCTCTCCCATACATTTCCATGTCTTCTTTGGTAATACATTGACTTTGGATCCTAGATCCAATATGATATCTCCCATGTTGAAATCTTTGATGTTGGCATTCATCTTGAACTCCCTACTTGTTCTTCTCCTTGTATGTAGCTGATTGACTGCTTTTGTTCTAGTTTTCCTTCTATCTCTATGCTACATTTTTCTAATATATTTTTCAATATTTTGATAGCGGATGGATCATTTAATAGTTTTACACATGATTGCAAAAAGACTTTGATTGTACTTACTTGTCCCATGGGCTGCATTTTGTTGGTATGATCCAACAATGGAGGCATCTCGGACTCTAGTGCTTCCTTTCTCTATTGCGCAGTTGAAGTTGATGCGGTGTCTTGTTTCAATAATTCTTGTCTGGCTTGCTTAAATTTTTCCTTCTCATTCTGTGTGTCAAACTGTCTCCTTGGTTCAAAATTCTTCTTCACCCACTCGTGTTGTACTAGCTCTTGTTGGGCTGTGTCGTTTCCTGTTTTAGGTCCTCCGCACATAACTATGTTGATGTTTCTTCCTTCATTCCTCGCTTCAGCTGAAATCCATTGAATATTCTGGTTGTTCTGGTTCCTCTTTTCTTGGATCTTCCCTAGTAACGTAGGACATTCTTTCGTGTCATGATCCAATGCACAACAATACATACAAGTCGCTGGTGGAAGTGGACATTCCCTTACATAATGTCCTGGTTGTTGATAGTTGTGACATACCACTAGTCCTCTACCTCTTCCAAAGAATCCTCTTTCTCTTCCTCCACCTATGTAGCTAACTCGATCTCTTCTCGACATGTTATAATGAAAATTCTTATTGTACTGCGCAGTATTGTACTAAGGTTTCCCTGTGTTGTACTGTGGCTACACGGTATTATATGGTTGTTGCACAGTATTATACTATTGTTGTGTAGTGTTATATGGAGCTGGAACTTGGTTAAACTGTGGTGTGGCTTGCCCAATCATCATTTATGCCTACACCCTATATGCGTCTGATGTCCTCTCTCACATCAAATACATAGTTCTACAATATTTGTCATCGTGGCCCACTGAATTGCAAAAGTTGCAGTATGAACTGTTTGGGACTTTCTGGTATTTCTGCATCATTGGGCAGTGATATGGATCATGGCCCGGTTTCTTACAAATTTCGCACCATAGTCCTCCTTTTGGTAATGTATTTGGCATTCCAGCTTCCATATACTGCATGAATGTTGGACATTCGTTCTTTTGGTGTCCTTCCGTCCTGCATGTGGTACACCAAATGACTTCTTGTTTTTCATTTCTTTTGTTCTGGTTTAGCTGGAACGCTAATTTCTTCAAATCCTCCTTCAGTTCTTCGATTGCTGGATCTGTCAGCTGATATTGGTTTTATTCCATTTGTAGGGCTACCTGCAGAGCCTTTGCCTGTGTCTGAAACTTCTATTGTCGCAATGGATATTTTAAATGTGGTAGCAGTGAACTAACGAACAGTTGCCTGTGTTTCATATTAGTCATGAGATATTTCAACTTTCCTTTCAGTCGCTTGAATCTATGGTCAATCTCCTATACAAATTCTCTTGGTTTTTGTCTAATTTATATCATCTCATTCATGTACTGATCTTCTGAACTTGGCTTCTGGAACTCATTAATCAAAAATTTCTTGATGTTCGCCATCGTTCTGGTTGTCCCTGGTGGATTATTTGTAGCTAAACTCATATACTAATCCAATGCGCGATCCCGTAATGTAATTGCTAGTTGTGCAAGTTTAGTATCTTCATCTGTGATCTGTTTTTCTTCCCAAATCTTTTCACATATAAACAAATGTTTTTTTGGGTCCTCTAATGCTTCTCCTTTGAATTATGGTAACCTGATGGTGGGATCGTGACCTGCCATCCTGAATGTTGAACTACTACCTCCGTGTGGTGTAGATACTTGAATAGTGCTTCCTGAAATGACTCCTCCAGTTGTTGTTCATTGTGTAGATGTACTTTTTGTTGTCTATCTTCTCCCGAAATTTGGTTGTCTAAATGGTGGTGTTCTCTTTGGTGTATCAGTCACACATGGGTTTATGGGTTCCACATTGACATTAATATGGATAGGATTTTTTCCTTCTCTTCCCTATCTTGGACCTCTCATCTTCCTCTCATATGTTGTGCGTAGTATTTCCTCAATCTACTCCATAGCCAAGAGATCCTCTACCTCTTCTTCGTCACTTGCCAAGCCTTCCCTCACGGCTACGACTCTCTTCTTGGTGTTCACCTTGTATTGGTAGGGTACTCCACTGTGCGTCTTTCTAGCTATCACCATGATATGCTTTATTTGGTCGTCATCCATCATGATGGGGTCCAAGGGTTTCTCCTTCTTTCCTTTATACCCTCCTCCTTCCATTTCTCCTCTTTTTGTTAGTGCTTCCCCCCTTCCCCAATGCATGCAAGGAAGTTTAACTGTCTGACTCCATCGTCATTACACCTTTGTTATACAACAAGATCTTAATAGAAGTATACAACGATTAAATATACCTTCCTCGAGGTCCACGTAGAAAATCTTTCTCCACTGCACTATACGACTTCGTTGTATCTACTGCAAACTCTGTTATAAAACCTGCTAAAATACTCTCGAGCCAAAAATCTACTGCGTGGGTGAATTTGTTGCTCACCTGCTGTAACTGCTCAATCTGTATTGAGGTCCACTCTAACTATCAAATCCGATTCATTGTGTGGTTATCCTTCAACCTTAATATTCACTCTTGCAATAATTGTGGAAAATCACAGAAAAAGACTTCATTCAAATCAGTAAACATGTATTTATCAAGATATTTGTGCAGTGTTACTCTAGGGTTTCTGTTATCTTTTTGTGCAAACTCTATCTCTTTTGTCTTTAGCTAGTTTTCGATCTCTACTTTTGTGGGCTTCCTTGGTCTCAACATCCCCTTCTAGCGGCTCATTCTTTTCTCCTTCTCATTGTCCACTTGAGTATTATCTTGACCCACCTTCTGCATATCTCACAAATTTTCAACAGATCTCGTCTACTCAATCCTCTATTGTTCCAACCAACGGAAACATAACCATTTGTTGGTTATTATTCTTATCTGAGTTTGTATATTTATCTTGAGTGACCCAGGGTTCATGTCTACTTGGGGTTCCAAGAAAGCCTCTAAAACTATCGACCCTCTTGGTAAACCAGAAGGCAACGCAATACAAAGAGTGCACTTTGCAATCTCACCCGAGATAGTCTTAATGGGTGGCTGCAATACTCATGTGTTTGCAGCCCAGGATTGAGTGGAGATCTATGAAATGTGCGTTGAGGGTTCTATTTTAACTTATTAACGCAATAAACTGTCATTCACGATTATGCATGGAATATAACCAACCCATTCATTTAACATATCAACAACTACTAAAAACAGTAAGGAAACACATGCATTCAATCACATAACACATGTTTTACCATGGTTAAGCCCCTCCTGGGATACGTCCACAAAGATCTTGCTCTCAAGCTCATTTGTTATAGCATTTCCAAAACTACAATGCTGCACGCTTTACAAATCTTCTTAGTCAGGTCGAGATCTATTATGAGGTGGACTAGATAGCACTAGGCTCCTTAGCCTATGATCTAACCCTCAAGATCTACCCTCCTTACTTATCTCCAGCTCAACAACTTACAAAATTAGGTTGTATAGTAAAATATTACCATTAGCTATTAAAACAAGACTCCTCCTCTAGACTCTTTATATCCCATCCGACTCTGGTCTCCCACTATGAGACCTAGGTATCTATATTTATATGTTTTCTGGCTCGCCAACCATTACAATGTATTTCAAAAACCCTAACCCTAACGTCTTTAGGTCTTCCATGCATGCACGCATTCCTTCCAACTGTCGCTTCCCTCTTGCGTGCCTTCTTTCCCGAAATAGCCTTTCTTTTTGCTTCGGTCTGCTTCCAACATACCATAAGAGTCTTTGATACTCCAAAGTGAGCTATTGTTTTGATGTAGTGTGCATCACATATAACCTTATGCCACTACTCACCTAGATGTATACAAACCTGTTCTAACTTGCAAAGCAAGTTGTCCTTCAAGTAGTAGTGGATGTCAATCAACTTACCTATCTGAATTAGTTAATACACCGAGGAGAAATTATTTCCATCTTCATACAATTGTGGCCAAGTAATGGTATCATATCCATGCATACTTAACACTAAAAAGGGAAATGATTGGTGGTCGACTAAGGCAATCAACTGGTGCATTGGATTTTCCTTTCGAATTCTTAATCACCAACTAAAATTATTATAGGTAACTAATTCACTTGATTTGTCCTATAGTTTGTAAATTATACTATGAAGGAGTGAACAATATAGGTTTTTGTTTTATATGAATGATCATTTTTTACCTTTAAAGTAATGTCTTGATTTCTTAATTGCTTGTATAATATCATACAATTCCCTTTTGTAAGTCAAGTACTTACAAACAATATCACTGTATTTTTTTTAATAGAATGCTATCAGGTGACCTACTTGAGTGATCACTATGCACATAGCATAATCTGAAGTGTTAGTCTCAATTTCAAATGGCCAATGTAAATTAAGTAGCATGAGCAGTGGAGCTATACAAATATTTTCCCGAAGCTCTTCAAAAGCTTATTATTGTGTTATTTCCCATTTCAATGTTGTATTTCAACCTCCTTCAGTCAATTGATTCATCAGCCATGTAATGTGGTTGAATCTTAACACAAATCTGCGATAAAAACTTGCTAAACCAATGAAACTCCTTAGTTCATGACTGTTTCTCAAATCAGGCCAATTCTTAATGACTCGAATATTTTCTAGGTCAACTTGAATGCCTTTAGATTTGATCAAATAGCACAAGTATTGATACTCTTCATTGTAAAAAAAAC
>SNQJ01S0086644.1:47129-67273 GCA_010110895.2 Picea sitchensis
AAACAACTGATTCACCCCCCCTCTCAGTTGTTCTAGTATTTCCAACAATAATATATTAGTAATGTTTACATACACATTCTTCTCCTTCTCCTTGTTCAACATCTTCTTCCTTTGATATAGATAATATTTATATTTGACTTGAGAACATCTCTACCTTATTGACTATTCTGCATAATGTTTACAATTATATTATTTTTTTTTGTTTTATTTTGAAATAACTGAAATTCTTACTTTTTCAAATCTGTCTTACTCTCACCTACTCTTACTCCACAATTGTTTTCTAATCTAGACTTTTGAAATACTTGAAAGTTGAAAGGTTTTCTTTGCCAGTTGTACTGAACACAAACGACCCGTGACTATTCTGCATAATGTTTACAATTATACTAATTTTCTTTTGTTTTATTTTGAAATAACTGAAATTCTTACTTTTTCAAGTCTGTCTTACTCTCACCTACTCTTACTCCACAATTGTTTTCTAATCTTTTGAAATAGTTGAAAGGTGAGAGGCTTTCTTCGCCGGCTGTACTGAACACAAACGATCCGTGACTTTTAAAGGGAACGGAGAAGTGATGTGCAACCCAAACATTCATCAACGACTCTCCACCACTCCCAAATATTGTACAGCTCAACGATGATCCAGTCATATTTTAATTTGCTGCCTCACTTGTTATAGAAAACAATGCCCTCCGAGAGTTTAGATTAGTGAGTAAACCTTTGGATGACCCCAACACAAAATTTAATTAAAATGGATGGTTTTTGTATGGTTATTTTTAATTTGATTTTGATGATGTTAACATCAAAATTAATTATTAATATTTTTGGAGTAAAAAAACAAAATTCTAGAGAATTTCAATTAATTATTTATCTTCTTACCAATTCTGTTTTAGTGGAAGTTAATCATCATCATCATAAATTATTTAAATTTTTTATATTTAAAAATTAAATAAATTTTTCAAGTCCAACTAAATCAATTCGTTAAGGATGTGGATTTTGTTTACTAAACCACCAATAAATTCTTTCAGATGAATAATATGTTACCTAAATGATAATTGATTCAAATACCCTAAATGCCCTAACTGATTATTTTTCAGCAGAATTATTATAAAACTTAACAAGTCAGATTCACGAGGCAATTGTGGTGGATTGTAGCCTGTCAATTAATATTTTACATTGGAAGCATATATCCGCTTAGTGTACGCCAATTCAAAACAGCCCGGCGAACAAAGTTTACGTGTGTTGTTGACAGTTTGAGTTTTGGACTTACAATTTAAAATAAAAAACCCGGTTGAAGTTGTCCAAGTATTATGAGTACAATATGAGACATGAAAGTCCAAGTTGTTACAGCACCTGCCACTTATTCCCTGATCATTTGTTTCATTTGTTTCATCCTTAAGTTTCAAGTTAATGAGTTCTATGGTATATATGACCTTTACATTGAATTTTTCAAATACTGTCCCAAAGTCTTAGAAGTCAATTTGGTAGACTTATTAAACTACATTGTGTTTCATGGCTTCTCACCATCTTGGACATTCCACATTATTCATCCAATTTGATATGTTGTGCCCAAGCAAAACACAATGGGACAACAAAGTTAACGAAATGAGTCAATCTTTGTTATGGAAAAAACATATGAAGTTAGACTATTTAAGAAAACCACGAAATAAACATTCAAATAGAATTGATTGGAAACAATGGAAAACTATACAAATCATATGAAGATGTAAGTCAAGAATTGTTAGTGGAGAATCAAAAGGGGAAAAAATCAACATATTGATTAGTTTCTTTAGAATGTTGGTCTTCTAAGTCTGTAAGAAATACCCTGAAAAAGGGTGTAATGCTTGGAAAAACTCAATTGCAATGACCGAGAGAGGCGAGTCGAATTGAGAGAATCTACAGAAGTCGTTTCTACCCATGCTTAGATACATTCATACATTCTTGATGAATTCTTGTTGATATTATGGTAGTTGCGGGAGGTATTTACCTCCACGTGTAAACCTGACAAGAATAGAATACTCTGGAAAGCAAGAAGAAACCCTAATGAGTTGGCTAATAACCCTAGAAGACATGTCGGCTCAAGAAGATAATTTGTATTAGGTTATTAGCCCCCAAGAGAAGAAGTTGTCCAGAAGAAATAATATATACTGAACAGACATATACCTAGAATGAGAAGTCGGCCCAGGCAATTAGCCAGAATCAATGTAAATACAGGAGGCCAGTCCTCATTCTGGCAGGCAATCTCAGAATTGCAGAGCAACACTTGTGCACACTGCAGTGCCTAGTTTTGTGTGCAGGTTTGGAGGAGAGTTTCTATTGCAGCTGCTGCAACTAGCAGATCACGTTTGGATTGGTCTATCTCTTGGTTAGGGTTTGGACTATCTAATCAACTCTTGTTGGTGTGTTATCCTTGGAGAAAGGTGCCCTACCCTTTGTTTGGCTATCTAGCCTAGGGTTTGCTTCCGGAGTGATTTTCTGTCAAGGTTAAGGTGCTCGGAGGGTGGCTTCGGCCTATGGTTGGGTGACAATAGTGATATTGTCAATGGTAAAATGAGCACATTCTTTCATATTGTAACAATTCTTAGGTATCTTAGTCACTACATTTTAGTTACAAGATAGCTATGTAACTGATTAGAAGACCTAACTACTTTTTGCTAGCTATTGATAGGAATAAAAAGATGAAGATGTTGAAATATTGTAACTTCGAAGAATATTCTACCTGAGAGAGAGTTGAATAATATTATTATATTATATTTAATTAGGCCCTATTGTGCCTTAGTAAAAGTCATCCTTATTGTGCCTTGATAGTTAAATGTAAATTAARAGGGTAAAGTGACAGGTYGRCCCAGACCTAATTATAGGCTRGTCAGACCACTATTTATAAGAGAGGCCAACACCTCATTTGGACACGCTCACCACACTAGCTCTACAACTATGAAGAAGTGCACAAGTCTTGGAGGAGTAGTTGTTGCAACTGGGGTGACGTCAAGGAGGGTTTTGGTCTATCTCTTGGTATTTCTTGGTTAAGTGGCACGCTACTCTTCCTAGTGAAGGAGTAGAGGAGGATCTTATGTTTGGTCTTTGGTCTATCTATATTGAGGAAGTTTTTGTTGGGTTTTCTCCCCTGTGAGGATTTCCAAGGATAATATGTGTGTCTCTATTGTTTCTGTGATTGCCTCTCTTTCAGTGATCTTATTTATGCAGCTAATGTGCTAAATGATTATAATAATAAAGAAGAATCGTAACTGCTAGCTGTATAATTAAAACTTCAACATGGTATCAGAGCAGACCTGAAATGTTGAATTTTGAGTAGCCACAAAAGTTATTATTTTCAATCAGCCCTCCTCGCTTCCCTCTCTCAAGCTGGCCTCTAATATGCCCTCCTCAAGCTGACCTCCAAGAAACCCTCCAAGCTTCCCTCCTCAAGATGGCCTCTTCCTAAATCGCCCTCCTGAAGCTTACCCCTTTCTAGGTCAACCTAGGTCATCCCTAACCTAACTATCCTAACTTAAATCCTATCCTATCCTAACCTAGGAGGTGGCCCTAACCTAAATATACCTAACCTAGATTCTATCCTATATAAAGAGAGGGAGGAAACCTCTCTTCACATCAGTTTTCACATAAGTTTCTATATATGTTTTCTATATCAGGTTTACATCAGATTAGTTCACTTATTTTGAGCAGTAGTTAGAACTATTCTGAGGGACCATCATAGGATATTCTAAGGCAACAACAAGGCCTATTCTAAGGCATCAACTAATCTATTATATAAACATTCATCTACTATATCATGTAGTAGTTGATAACTCAGTTCTGGGTAGCATATAAGAGATTGTTCTATAGCAACAAATATACTCTGTTCTTAAGGTGTTTTGGACAACAAATGAAGGTGTTTTGAACAAAAACTAAACGCTATTCTGGACAACATGTTGGCATAAGGGGCAGACCCAAGGTTCAATGCTATAATAGTGCACCAACAAAACCCTAACTATTGGTCCTTTCCGCAACACCTACGAAGCAGATGAAGTCTCACTCAAGGTAGAGGCACAGGTGGTTACAGAACTCAGATGTCTGCAACCTTAGCTGGGACATAGATCTGTGATTGTACTACTTAATAAAGCACTTAGTACTGTCAATTCATCAATATGTAACTAATATCTACTGTGTAGATCAAACAGAGCATTGCAACACTTACTTAGATCTGATGTATCTAAGCACTTAGCATGAAGAAATAGATCATGTCTAATATATTCAAGCACTAAGAACATTCATATAGGTCAGATCTAGCATTCATATACATCATTAGCACAAAGAATAAGCAGATTTATCTATCTCTATCAAAGAACTTAGCAAGAGAAGACATGAACATATCAAGACAAAGCACAAAGCGGGACAACACAATATTTATGTAGTTCACCCCCAACCTGGGGCTATGTCCACCAACTTTTCTTCTTTATTGTCTTCATTCAATCAGTTACAAGCATAGAGCCACCAAAATCCTACTCCGCCAAGGACAGGAGATCTGCGCACCTCGCTAGATCCTCCTTCCTCACGTTATAACACAAAGCCTTCTATAGTGTGTTACAACCACTTGCACTTAGCTCTGCACACATGCACAAAGCCTTTACACACCACATTTGCACTTAGAATACACTTACAACTGACTAGTGACCTCTTCTTACGTCGCCTAGATATCTATTTATGCATTACAAAATAGGCCTAATCATGGGTAAACCCATGGGCCGGCATCCCATTCCCGTTACATAATCCCAAAAACCCAAAAAGGACCCAAAAAGGGGCCGAGATCCCATGATCTCCGCTTCATCTTGCACTCCTCCTTTGACAGGCTGTCAATGTCCAAAATAGGTCAACATGACCAAGAATCTCCCAAAACTTGTTCAAGGGCCAACATTGCCCCAACACTCACCTATGACTCGTCCCGAGACACTCTGGTCTAGGTAGTTCTTCTTCGAAGGCCTCGAGCTTGGCTCAAGATGCTTTGACTTGCTGTTGTGCGACAACCTCTTGCTCAATAAACTCTTGGATCACTGCATTTTTCACGGGCCCTTCTAGGCGTTGTTCTGCTACATTAACAACCTGCTCTAGCTCTGCTCCTCGACTTTCAACTTCTATGAACAACGGGAACACCCTATCTTGTACTAGTTGGAGTCGTTGAGTTACTTCCATAACTTTGCTTTGAATCGTATGGATCTTCTGTTGGGCGATGCGTTGCTCTTGAGACCGCTTCATTCTTTCTACGACTGACAGAGCTTTCAGTTGTGCCTGTAGTGTGTCTGTGTGTTGCTTCGCTTCCTGGAGCTGCGAATCTAGTGCCTGCACTTCCATATTCTCAACAAGCTTATCATACATTTGGGCACTACGGTTACTCAGCTGCTTGCACTCCATGGCAAGAGTCTTTATTCTCTCAACTGCGTTGCGGGAAGTTATTTCTCTTTGGTCCCTTATCTCCTATGGAGTTTCGGGCACTACATGGAGCTCTAAGTTGACAATGCATTGTTGTAGCTTTTGGATTACTTCTGTGAGCTGGTCGACCTACTGTGTAACTCGATCTTCTGCCCTGATTTCTATGATTGTTACAGAGTGAAGTGCTCTGTTGATCACTTCCTTCACTTCAAGTTGCTCGGTGAGAAACTGTTCCTTTCCTTGTTGCATTTGTAATTTTTCTTCATCGAACTTTGCTTGGAGAGAACTCTTTTCCTGTTCTGCATCTCGACGTTGTTATACAAGTACTCCTTGTACTTGTGTCAAAGCCTAGGTGGATTTCTCTGTTTCCTCTTGCGCTCATCGAAGGCGAGCTTCAACTATATCAACTATTCGGTGGAGTTGAGCTGGTTCATCTCCCAATTCTAGTGTTCCCAATGATAGAGGTGCAGTGGAGATTGCACAGATGGACTGTAGTGCCTGCTGCACCCCTTGGAGCTCGATCTTGATTCTATTGTACATCGCCTCCTTTTTATCCTCTTGTTTCTATGTTATCTCTAGCGAAGCATCATTCAGGGCTACTATGATGAAATCAAAGTCATCAGGGGTGAGGATAGTCTGTAACTTGGTCATGGTTTCTTTTGCTTTCTTCAGGGAGGAGGGTTTTGGAGGGGAAACCTTCCTTTTCTTCAAGGGGTCCTTCTCGTCTTTAGGAGGTGTTACCTCACCTTTCTTTTATTCAGCCTCCATTCCATCTATTTCTTCACTATCACCCCCTTGCTCTGGTGATATGGAAGCAGTCTTCACCGAGGCACTACTTACATCTTGAGCTTCTTCGGTCTTCTTTGTCTTACTAGGTCCGGGTGTATCCTGTGCAGTTTCAGGATTGTCTATGTCAGATATCTCCACAGGGTCTGCTGGGATAAGGAGGTCCACCGACCAATCCTTAGTGATTTACTCCAGATGCTCCTCCGTCATCTTGTAGTAGGACTAAAGTTGTCTCTTATGTTCATTTGCACGTGCTGAAATATAAATGAAATGCCTATCTGCGCTGAACTTCATCAAAGGTCGAAATCGGTGTAAAGTATTTGGAGTCATGCGAGGCTCGGACTATATGGATACCTTCAGTTGATTGTAGTATGTATGGAACACAACATTTGACTACCATTCCTTATTCATGTCACTTGATTACCACAGTGTACTGAACTTCACGACCAGTGGTTCAAAGGGCTCGATGTCAGGGAAGGTTGCACCTTCCGACATCTCCCAGGCGATGAAAGCTATAAGGATATAGAGCCAACTGAAATGAAATTCATATCCTTGATCTTGCGCTTCTTTATAGTCAAGTTCCAACTGGTTCACCAGGTACTTCACCCATTTCATCTGTAAGCCCTTCGTGCACTTCCCTGCGAGGTCAACTACAAATTCGGTGACTTGGGTTGGTTGGTTCTTTCATACTAACTTCCCTACAATCAACTGACAGGCAAGGCACACTGCGTCATTATGGATATAAGCTACCTTTTAGCCTCACATTCCCTTCTTAACATCACCCTAGATGTCTTTTATCCTTTGTGCTAGAGCGCGATCCATGGTTTTTTCGAGGTAAAACTCCTATGGATCAGGTCCTTGCATGCTTAAGCCTGTGATCTGATTGATCAACATTGGATCAATAGTGATACGATAGTTTAACCAAAAATAACCACCATCGTAACAAGAAAGCAACATCTTGACACATGCATTGACCTCCTAGTGTCTTCCGAAGTGTGGGATCTTCATGACGTTCAACAGGGTGGACTGCACGAGGTTATGGGTCCATGACGGAGGGATTATCTTAGAATTCTTTCCCTTTGTTCTGGTTAGGTACTTATGTGGGGTGAGCATGTTATAGACCTTCCTGTCACTGAGGTTGAAGTCGCTAAACTTCAATTCTACAATCTTATCTTGGTCTTCTCTAACTGCGCGTATCCCTTTCGAGAGGTATGTCGTAACCAAGGTGTATTCAAAATCTCTGGGCACGCTATCTCGATTTATTGCACCGCTCAAAGGTGGTATATAGGCAGGTAATATGGTTGGGATCAATTTGGCATTCGCTAAGTCATCTCTATGCTTAGTTCACTTCTCATCTGATGGCCAGGATGGTCTAGCTCGAGAAGTTGACGGGGATTATTGCACTGTCTTCTTGGATGAAGCCTATACACCTACGGATAATCCTCTCTCCGACATGATTCTTTCAGTCATCAGGTCAAGGTGTACTTTTGTTACTGATTCTCCAACTGCGATGAGCTCTTCGGACATACACGCTCGGGATTAACAATATCACGTTCAAGATTAACTCAGACACTGCAATGGAAGAGACGAAAACAATGTGATGATCATTGTGCAAAATTAGCTTAGTTTGTAGGCTCAAACTCTTGGTTAGCAAAAGTGTTCTCGATGCATGGCGCGATGGGATAAATAGGTAGCTTGGAAACGGTTCGCTTGCAATGGATATGAGGCTTTCATTAACTCTGTTATGTCCATTATGGTGCGGTCCAACGGTTTGATGGTGAACCATAAATGTCTTTTGACCTGTTCGAAGTGTCAGTTGAATGGTTATAATGTCCCCAATGAATATATTGCTTTTCCATGGCGAAGTTCCATGTGTCATTTTTCTGATATCCCGACAAAGCTCCAATTCTGCAAATTTTCTTTCTACGAAGTTCCCTCTGGAACCTTCTATAGCTTTTCAATCTTAGCCCTCTTCTTACTTAGATTTCTAGCCTTCTTTCCAGTGAGCTTCATCTCGGTAGTCCTTTTCCCATTCTGATTCTTATCTTCTTTGGACATAGTCACTTTGCACTGTTGAGATTCTTTCCTAGGATTCAAGGGTAATACTTCTTCTTTATCTAGAGTAGGTACTTCAATCTTCTATGGGTCCTCTAATGTTCTTGCAGCTTTGACATTAGGGTCTCTAGTGTTAAATAGCTTTGATTTTATCTCCTGTTCTTCAATCAAGCATGTGATCCTTCTAGTCATGAAATCTTTTAACTCTTGCTTATTCTTCTCCAAAGCTTCTTCTTCTTCCTTTCGTCCGGCTTGATATTTGTCAATCCAAGGTTTTCCTAGTAACATGGTAAATGGGGCATTATCCTCAATAAATTTAATAATCTCAAAATCTTCTTTAGTCGAAGTTCCATTAGCACTCATAGGTATCTGAGCGAGCTTTCCACACAGTTTCACCAGTTTTCCTCTAAAGAATCCTATTCCTCCTAGTGATGGAATCATAGCAGGCTTCCCTAAAAGTTCCCAAGTTCGTTCTTTCATAACATTCACCTGTGTTTCCTCATCTAGAACGTAGTCAATATCGAAGTCTCCCATTCTTGCTTCAATGAATTATTTTTCCTTGAAGAATTCTGATAATATGACATGTCGATGGTCATTCAAGGTTTCTTTCATCTGTAGCAATACTTTCTCTGATTCTTCCATAGCCTCTGGATCTGCCTTAGGGTTTTCTTAGTTCAGATTCATTCTTTCAAGCTTAGCAATCATTCTAGGACAATCCAACACTTCATGGTCCATAGCTTTGAAGCAAAGACAACTAGGTCTTCTTCCTGGGCATTACTTAGCAAGATGTCTTGGTCTTCTGTAACTGTAACAGAGGGTTAACCCTCTCTTTATTTTAAATGATCCCCAACTTTTTCTATACTGCGCGCTAGGATCATAGGAGCTAACCTACGACAAATTCTTTCTAGGATCCTGCATCCATTTGTTAGTCCAACTATTCTTTCTATGCATAGGTATAACATATCTTTCAGATCTATTCATATCAAACCTTCTTTCATCTATCAGTGCCCTAGTTTTCAGGCTAGGACAGACTCTATCAGACATACCTATATCCATACTCTAGAAACAAAAAATTCCACTTATCTTACTTTTACAAAGAACAAATCTTTTAGATCTAAAAGTTTTCACTATTCTTACCTTTATCAGAGCACAGAGCTTGCAAATCTTACCTCTTTTCTTCAGATCTGACCTCTTTTCTTTAGATCCAACCTTCCTCTTGGTACACAGGTCAAGTAAAATTCTGCGCAGTAGGGTAATAGATCTATGCACAGAGGTTTCACAATTTCAAGTCAACTCTTTGCACAATGCTTCTTCTTCCTCAGTTCCCAGCAATCACAGTTTCAGGTCCCGGCAATGGAACCATTTGTTGGCATAAGGGGCAGAACCAGGGTTCAACGCTACAACAACACACCAACAAAACCCTAACTACTAACCCTTTCGGTAACACCTGCGAAGCAGATGAAGTCTCACCCGAGGTAGAGGTAGGGGTGGTTGTAGGAATCAGATGTCTACAACTTTATTTGGGACATAGATATGTGATTGTACTACTTAATAAAGAACTTAGCACCGTCAGTTCATCAATATGTAACTAATATATACTCTGCAAATCAAACAGAGCATCGCAACACTTATTCAGATCTGATGTATCTAAGCACATAACATGAAGAAATAGATTAGATCTAACATATTCAAGCACTAAGCACATTCATATAGGTAAGATCTAGCATTCATTTACATCATTAGCACAAAGCATAATCAGATTTATCTATCTCTATCAAATCACTTAGCAAGAGAAGATATAAACACATCAAGACAAATCACAAAGCAAGACAACATGCTATTTACATGGTTCACCCCCACCCTGGGGCTACGTCCACCAACTCTTCTTGTTTATTATCTTCATTCAATCAGTTACAAGCATAAAGCCACCAAAATCTTACTCCGCCAAGGACAGGAGATCTGTGCACCTCACTAGATCCTCCTTCCTTGCGTTATAGCACAAAGCCTTCCATAGTTTGTTACAACCACTTGCAGTTAGCTCTGCAAGCATGAACAAAGGCTTTACACACCACATTTTCACTTAGCATACACTTACAACTGACTAGAGGCATCTTATTACATCGCCTATATATCTATTTATGCATTAAAAAATAGGCCTAAGCATGGGTAAACCCATGGGCCGACATCCCATTCCCGTTACATAATCCCAAAAACCCCAAAAAAAAACAAAAAGGGGATGAGATCCCATGATCTCCGCTTCATCTTGTGCTCCTCCTTCGATAGGCTGTCGAAGTCCAAAATAGGTCAACATGACCAAGAATGTCCCAAAACTTGGTCAAGGGAAAACACAACATCTAAGGGCCTTTTCTGAGGGTGGAAAAACTATGTTCTGGGCAGCAATCTGAGGTAGCTTTAATGGCGGTTCTGAGACAAACTTAAGCCCATATTTGGGGCAACTAGGAAGAAACAATAAAATAATTTTGTGACAACAACTAGATGATAGAAAACACTACTCGTAGAGGCTCAGATATATTTAACACATAGTGACAACAATAAGAACTATTGTCTTAGTGTTAGTATCTTATCTCCCTCTTTCTAGAAGAGTCTTGTAAGTCCATTATACTTCTTTGATTGTTCAATATATCACAAGAAGAAGTTTGTTGGGCTTTCTTCGACTTTAGGGTTTCCCATGGTAAATACTTGTCCTCTATGTGAATGTATTTCTTTCAATGATCCTTATGATTCAGTTAATGTTCTAGTTAATTGTTAAAGCTTAAAGAACACTATTGTGAAATGTTGTTATCTGTTTAATCTTTAAAATTAACATGGTATCAGAGCCACCCCTAAAACAAGGCATTTTCACAAGGAAGATGAGGCTAAGCGCAAAATATTCCAACGAATATAGAAGGATGTATGGGAGAATATTTCAGGAGTGCTTAAACAAAGTTTAAGGTCTGGTTGAGGTGATTTTAAGGCATGGTACAAGTCTTCTATAATATTAGAGCTGAGGAAGACTTTAGGATCTTCTCTTATACTAGATTTAAGGAAACGTTCAATCATTTTCCAGGCCGAGCTGCAGATCCTATTTGGGAACAAGTTTTGGAGCATATCTAAAGTATGTTGTGTGAAGCTTGAGGACCAAATTCAATAAAAATCTAAGAGCTCATTAAAGGCAAGTCTTAAGAATATTTTAAAGTTCATCCTGGTGTGTATCTCAAGAAAATTTTATGTAGGATGTTAGTCCAATTTTTAGAAGAAACAATATAGGTAAGTAATTGATTTGTTCTTATTGTGACATAGCTTAGTGACTGGTTTTAGAGCTATGTTATGCTCTATTGTTGACTAGCTTTGAGTCCAGGGACAGGTCACTTGGTGACAAATCAGTGATCAAAACACTTTCTTAGTGACCTCTAATAAACATTGGGCTATGTTTGTAGTTTATGACATTCTTGAAGGTGGCTTGAGGCTAGGTCATTTGGACACCTATGATAATGAAGAAAATGTAAGCCTCAAAACGTTTGCACAAGGAGATGATGGACCAAAATTGCACTTACTTTATCTCAGCATTTTTGGACAGTAGAAGAGACTCGTATTCGACAACTCTAGGAGGAAATGAATTGCATTCAAACCCTCATCCACATGTACTCAATAAGACAACAATTTTTCACTATGAATATCTTGTTTATATTCTTGAACAAACAACAGTAAGGAAACATACCTATGCAATCATACACTCAGTTATATATGACAAGTTACAGTTTTGATATCTAGAAGGAAAGGTTCAAAATATCTTATGGTATCTCCTTCAGAATAATAGAGTTGCTAGTTACAACAATCCAAGGCATTGTCACATTCTTTCAGCAATAGCATCCTTTTGACAACAATATTTTAGCAAAGGACAAGGTATGTATCCTATGTAGTTAGTTAATTCTGATTGATTGTCAAATCAAGAACAGGTTTAGATTTAAATTTGTATTATCACATGTCCAAAGGAGTTGTGATCTTAGCATATACTTGTTGTAATTGATGCAAGCTAGGTAATTTTCCCTGGTCTGCAAACCCAACATTTTTTCTTGGCTAGATGGACCATTATCCCTAGTACAGGAGTTCGACAAGTTCTCATTTGAGTCATTTATTATTAGGATGGGTTATTCTCCATGGTTTTGGGAACTCATCAGATATGTTCATTCAATTCGAGCCATTTCCCTAGACACTGGAGTCCTGAAAATTATAATTGGGCCATTGTCCTTGGTACGAGAGATCAATAGTATTATGCATCTAATCCATAGTATGTCTCACAGTGTCCGATAGTTTGTCGAAAGAGAAGAGATCTAAGATGCAACCTTCTGGGAAGAAAATAATTTTTGTTGGGAACAATGAAACATCCAAGGCCTACAAAATCTATGTTCTAGGCCAAAGATATGCCGAGGTAAGTAGGGATGTAACTTTTCAAGAAGAAGTTTCATTTAAGCAATCTAAATAATCACAAAAATGTACAGAGATGGAGGAACTTGAAGAGCCATTGGATCAATTTGATAATGTGGCTCTTATGGCTCAGATTAGCGATGCAAAACCCACCATCTATGAGGATGGTTCTAAGTAGAAAGTATGGAAAGATTCCATGGTGGAAGAATATCAATCCATCATGAAAAATGATGTAGGGGAAGTAGTTCCAAGACCGAAAGGAAAATATGTGGTTACTTCCAAATGGTTGTTCAAAATCAAGCATGCAGCTGACGAAAGTATCGAGAAATACAATGTGAGATTTGTGGATCATGGTTTTTATCAAAAGGAAGGTATTGAGTATGATGAATCATTCACACATGTTGCAAGGTACACTTCCATCAGGACCATCATATCCCTTGCTTCAGTTCTAGGTTGGAAAATTCACCAAATGGATGTAAAGACTGCATTCCTTAATGGTCAAGTTGAGGAACAGGTATATATAGAACAACCAGAGAGTTTCATGGTTCAAAGAAAAGAATCACATATGTGAAAATTAAATAAAGCACTATATGGGCAGAAACAGGAACCAAGGTCTTGGTATGAGAGAATTGACAGTTAGCTTCAGAGCTTGGATTTCTCCAAGAGTACAATTGATCCCAACCTGTATTTCAAGGTAATAGAAAATCATCCCCTAATTTTGGTTCTATATGTTGATGATTTGTTCCTTACTGAAGAGGAACAACTGATAGCTCAGTGTAAGATGGATGAAGAATACCCTCTTTGCTTAGAAGGAGTGTTGAATTTTGAGTAGTTGCAGAAGTTATTCTTTTCAAGCAGCCTTCCTAGATGCCCTCTCTCAAGATGGCCTCCAAGCTTCCCTCTTCCTAAACCACCCTCCTGAAGCTTCCCCCTTTCCAGGTCATCCTAGGACAGCCCTAGCCTAGCTGTCCTAACATAAATCCTATGCTATCCTAACCTAGGAGGTGGCCCTAACCTAAATCTACCTAAACTAGACTCTATCCTATATAAAGAGAGGGAGGCACCCTCTCTTCACATCAGTTTTCACATTAGTTTCTATATCAGTTTTCTACATCAGTTTTACATCAGATTAGTTCACTTATTCTGAGCAACACTTAGAACTATTCTGAGGGAGTAGCATAGGCTATTCTGAGGAAGCAACATGCCCTATTCTATTGCAACAACTAATCTATTCTAGCAACATCCATCTACTCTATCATGTAGTAGTTGATAACTCAGTACTGGGCAACATATAAAAGATAGTTCTATAGCAGCAAATATACTATGTTCTGAAGGTGTTTTGGACAACAACTGAAGGCGTTGTGAATAACAATTAAAGGTTGTTCTCGATATCATCTAAGGGCATTTTCTGAGGGTGGAAAAACTATGTTCTGGGAAGCAATATGAGGCATATTTAAGGGCAATTCCGAGACAGCCTTAAGGCCATATTTGGGGCAACCAACAAGCAACAACAAAACAGTTTTGTGACAATAACTAGAGGATAGAAAAAACTACTCGTAGAGGCTTAGATATATTGATGACACAGTGAAAACAGTAAGAACCATTGTCTCAGTGCTAGTATCTTATCTACATATTTCTAGAAGAGTCTTGTAAGTCCATTATACTTGTTTGAATTATCAATATATCACAAGAAGAAGTTTGTTGGGTTTTCTTCCCCTATAGGGTTTCCTAGGATAAATACTTTCCGTCTATGTGAATGTCTTTCTTTCAGTGATCCTTATGCTTCAGTTAATGTTTTAGTTAAATGTTAATGGTTAAATAACACTATTGTGAACTACTGGTATCTATTTAAGATTGAAAATTAACATGAAAGAGACCAACTCATAGTTTAGAAAGAAGGGACTAGCTTCAATGTGTTAGCATCAGAAGTCACTCCTGGATTGCTTGCAGGAGCAGAGCCCGACGCCCATCAGTTTTATGTCACGATAGTTTTGAATGGGTGATTGAATGGATAAAGACTCAAGAAGGTACAACTTTAACTCAGGAAACTGGGCCTGGTATGTAGATAGCAAGGGGGTCTTGATCCAACTTCTGTCAATAAATGATTAAAGGGTGGTAGATGGAAGACTTGTGGGAAGGGTGAGCAAGACTACTTCGGGCAACAGGCCTTCGGAAGCTTGAGGAAGAAAAACTCAGAAGCCAAGATCCTCTTGGTCCAGAGTTTCAAGGAGCTGAGAGGTGACTCGACTGAATCCTCCAATTCCAAGTCGTTCAGCGCTAAGAAAATCACAGGAACCAATTAGAAACAATGCAACTGTTACAGTGATCGAACCTACATCATCCTATAACAGGTACAACTCGACTAGATCCTCCAATTCTGAGTGGTTCTAACACAATATACAAAGAGATGGAAGAGAAACTGACATCCATAAAGTAAGAAGTCTCAAATGCCTTATACATTAACCAGAGCGACCAGGGCTTCATCAAAACTTACAGAACAAGAGCTTCACTCTACCACTGATGCTTACCAAAATGGCGAAAATGCCTTCATATACTCAAAACAACAACATCAGCAAAAACAAGATGCTGCATTAAAAACATTGCATCTGCATGTCTTTTGATAGTCTACGCATGCAGACTCTGGACGATTGTGTGCCTATGACAGACGCCATCAGATTTCAGACTGTCCTACTACAGGTGAGTCGACGTGAATTGGTCCTTTGCCGGACCTTCCTCTTTATGGTGGAAATGACACTCAACCACCATCAACAACCTCCATAACTTCATTCTTGGGACTGGGGACGTCCTTGGTCAACTCTGCCTTCTGGGACATGGAGGTCTCCTAATGGTGCCACCTGGATCAGTCGAACGGTCTTTCTTTGGACGCTACTTCGTTGGACTGCTGCGAGAGACCTCTATGGAGGATGTGGACGAGGGTGTGATGGGGGTTAAAGGCATCAATACTGTGGAGGTGATGGAGAAGAAATGAGAGCTATGACATTAGTTGAGGAATGCCATGCGGTCTAAATAGGAAAGAGGAGGAAGGAGCATGGAGTGCAGGAGTACAGAAGGAGGTGACTAGGAATGAGAGGGACACATGGAAGGATATGAGAGGACGACTAGCTGAGGAGGTGCCATGTGGATGGAGAGAGGGAAGTTAGATAGATGACAGGGGAAGAGGAAGGCGGTAGGTGGAGAACAGGTGGCAACGGGGAGGACGATATAAAAGGTGACACATTAGGCAAGGGGCCTCATAATAATAACACATCAATTCCGGACCCCCCCCAGATTAAAGGAAGAAAGTCAAGGGGGGTCTGGAATGAAGTCTCAGCCGTTGATTTAGGTGCCTTGATCCTGGCCGCTAGAGAGTTGTGCGCTCAATTCTGGACCCCCCCCCCTCTGCTTAAAGGTAGAATGGCAGGGGGCCTCTGGAATCCGCTCCTGACCGTAGATCTGAGCGCATAGATCCTAGCCGCCCAAACCCATACCCCCTTTAAGTCTAATGCACCCGAGTTTCATCGATGGATGGACGACTGAGATGACTCCGACGTTTTCACTATGAAAATATCGAAAGGCCCCACCTGTGACTCAGATATGTGCCGCGTGTCCTTCAGATAAACGGTCCCGATGACATTTGATGTTAGAAGAGGGTTGCCTCCGCTATCAGGCTCGCTTGACGTGACCGGGTGCTAGGACCATGGGCTTAGCTTCAAAGGCGATTATCGGCGTTTCGGGGTTCGGGGTTTTGAGATGTAAAATGACGAGGAGCTCTTACGCCTTGAATCCCCGAATGCCGACATGACACGATCACACACCACATGTCCTTTTGGATGGACGGTCGAGATTCTTCATGAATGTATATGGACGCTATCCATCGTGCTAATCTCAGCGCAACTTTGCTAACCGCGATTTCCCACTGACCATTGATCTGCTCCTATGGACGAATTTGGGCCGTTGACAACATAATTTCGCCCACTCAATTGATTTTTAGCCTGAAATGGGGCTTTACGTGCTACGCTTGGGCGTTCTTCATGCAACCTATAGACCTGGCTGCTCTCAAGAACATGACAAGAATTGTCACTAACATTAGGCTCCATGGGGGATAGAGTCATCCCTGTGATGCTCTAAGAACTCATTCCGCAGCTTCAGTGCCTTGCTGTTGGGCTATGGAGTTAGGATCAAAACATCCCGCTGCTAAAAATATAGGTCAAAAAAGTAAAAGTAAAACAAAACAAGATACATGCTCAAAAGATCTTATTTATATACAATCCTAAACTAGTAAAACACTTTACATGGGGTTAGGTGTAAGCATATTTCCACCATAGCCATTCAAGCAGCTTCCTAGATAGAAGCTCCTTCCTTCTGTCAATGATCATCAACAGATGGTGTAATCGTGACAGCAGAACGGTTGCACTCTTCAACTCCTCCTTACAGGCTGGAGTTGAGATGAAATAGGGCAGATCCAAGGCATAAAGGACATGCCACTCCATGTATTCGCCAACAGGGTCATAGAATGAGTGACGAATTTTGGAAAATTGGTGACAGGCAGCCTCCTCTACTACAGAGTTGTTCACATGTGGTTGAATATCTTTGACAAGCACAGGTGAGTGGTCAACTGACGTAGGCTCACTGATCTCAGGTGGTAGCTTCTCGCTGACTGGCTCTGAAATGAAATATGTGCTCAGTTGTTGCTCTGGTTCCTTTTCCTCTTCTCGGCTCTCCCCCGGGTCAGATTTGTATTCATCATAAATAGGGACCATGGGGTGGTTCTGCTTGCTGACTGGCTCTTCAGTATCTTTATAGTGATCAAATGTAGGATAAGCTTGCTTCTCATCATCACTATAATATACATCAAAAATGGGTTGTCCTTCATTGATATGATCCTCCTCCAGAACAGTGATCCCGTAAAAAAATTATGTTTCAGGGACAATGGGACCTGCTGCTTCTGGCTGCTCATACATAATCCTTTTCTCTTTAATCCCAGGTAAAAATTTATCGTGAGAAACCCCCTGGGGGAAAAAAAAAGAATCCTCTTTTACAACTAACCCCTCTTTTAAAAAGAAAGGGTTTTCGTCATCATGAGAAGAGATGTTAGGAACATCTGCTTCAACCCGATATCCAGGTGAGTCATCTACCATGGACCGTATTTTCTCTATAAACTCACAATTTCCACAAGAGGCATGTTGATCATTATGAATATCTAAGAGAATAGAGGCATCTGATATAATGTCAGATGCTTCCGTTCTAGGGGTAACACAATTAATATCATTCAACACCTCTATATTTTCCTAGCAAATTCTTTCCTCCACAGTAAAAGCTTTATCATGGACCTGGTCTTCAGGGCTAGCAAAGGCTTCATGAAGCGAAGAAAACTCCTCACAACAATTTTCAAACAAACAATCAGCTGGATAGTAGTCTTTACAAAATGAAGTGAAAGTTGTATGAAAACCTATTAAAGAGAGGATACTCATAGTGGGAAGAGATCGACACCATTTGTAGTGTACCCTTTCACTACTGAGGTTTCCAAACCTCTCAGTTACCATTCTATACATGAATTTTTACATAATTCGTACAGGAATTATAACCACATGTATTTAATGTGATTAAACACACTTAAATCTCAGAGTAAAATACATAAGATATTGCTACAATTAAACAAGCCATAGAATTCAACAGAAACTCATTTACACAGCGGAAAACATGATACATAAATAGCACAGTAATGCCCAATGTGATAAAACATAATTCAGATACTTATCTTTTAACAGATGTAGAATTCACCAACTAAGTGCAAGCCTTCCACAAACCTCCCAGCCATAAACCACACTGTTCATCATCTCAACAGCGAGTCACCCCCGAGCTGGAAATGAGCTCCACCCCAAGGCAAGGAATCCTAGGCTAGGCTGAGGTTACAGGGAAGATAGCACATACACAACCACCAGGAAGAAAGCTCCCCCAGGAATCTCCCACGCTCACTGCCCACAGACCCTCATTCCCCACATGCCTGTTCCACCCCAGGAGAGTGCACCTTCTCTGTCACCCAGATAGTCCTTCGGTTGCCAAACTCCCTTACCTTGGGTTACAGGAATAGACCAGACTGTAAGTCTCCGGGATCTATGGCAGCTACAAGGTTCCTTCCAGGAGTTCTCTTCTCCCTCTGTGCACTCTCTCACCTGGAGGAGTCGCTCACAGGACAACAAGCCTCACACAGTCCAGTACTGCGTGGTCACAACAATCCATGGAAAACACAGACAAATGCTTCCCAAACTGGTTCAGCTGTCACAGGATAATCTCACAGAATGATTTCGGAACAGGCTTCACGCACAGGTTAGCTCAGCTTTTCCCCAACAACCAAGGATTCTTCCACTCGGGTCCAACACAGGCTTAGTTTAGGAAATGCACACACAGAATTTCTCAGAGACAGACACAGACTCCACGCTCACAGGACGAGGTGTATACGCATTCATAAAGGCGAACACATGCTTTCCTTTCTATCTCTGGATTACACACGGGTCTCTTGCAGACTGGTTTCCACAGTTCTTTCCCAGGGCAGTCGGATCGAATGGACGAGAGCCCCCTTCATGGATTACTTCGTCTGTTTTATTTGCATGCACCAGGGTTGACACTTGTCACCTTGGGAACTGCATGCATTCCATCCGTATGCCTTCCTCCCATCACTTGGGAAATCACGTGCCCTTCCAAAAGGACTTAGGATAAAAATAATATGCACATGGATTTTTAGGAAATAATATTAAAATATTATTCCAGGCCTAAGCCCCCTAGGCTCAACACTCAGCCCCTTTCCCACCTTCCAGCCCCTAATTCCTTTCCCACTCTGTGGACGCTCATTCCCCCATCACTCATTCCTCATGGTGGGTCTGCACTGGCGGTGTTTATATTTTATTAATTTATCTGCATACATACAAGTACATCAACAGGCTCCTGGCCTTCAACACTTAGGCTCCCTGGCCTAACAAAACACATAAGACTTCAACTTATACAAAACTTGGCTCACCAACCTATAGAACACATTTAGAATTCTTTGCATAAAACATGATCTGTAACGGGGTTCGGCCTTGGGGACACTACAATCCCCCTCCCCTTATTTTTTCACTGTGCTCAGTGAAGCTTACACTGCCTATGTGTGTCCTTCAAAATTTTCAAAAAGATGCGGGTACTCTACCTGCATAACTTATTCATGCTCCCATGTCGCATCCTCGGGACCGTACAAGGTCCACTGGACTTTTACAAGACCTATAACTCGATTCCGGAGCTGCTTGTTTTTCCTATCCAATATGCGCACAGGATGCACCTGCAGGACACCTTCTGGTTATACCTGAATCACAGTCCAATCAATAACATGATTAGCATCAGGTACATATTTCTTAAGCAGTGAAACATGAAACACATTATGTACAATCATAGATGCAGGTAATGCAAGCATGTATGCAACTGGCCCA
>SNQJ01S0086645.1:11648-45600 GCA_010110895.2 Picea sitchensis
GCCATTAGTTGTAATTATACCTCCTAGTCTCCTATATATACCAAGGAGACATTTTCATTTTGAATCATCTTGTACTTGAACATTTAAGTGGGGTAAAAGGAGGTTGCCCCTTGAAGAGGCTTATTATCTGAAATTATCTCTTTCTCAAGGCGTTGAGTACTTTTCCTGAGGTTTTTCTATGCTATATTGATGTTTGGTTCTTAACAGTAACAAAAGGATGACTATTAGGTCATGTTGTAAGCAAAGAAGGAGTATATATTGATATAGAAAGAATCAAAGCTATAAATGACTTGAATACTCCAACATAAAAAAAAAGGGAGTATAGTCCTCCTTTGGGAAGATAAATTTTTTCAGACGATTTGTCCCCAATTATGCTACCATTGTCAATTCTATAAATGAGTTGTTAAAGAAAGATAAGAAGATTGAATGGACACTATAAATTCAAAATGAATTCACATAAATTAAGTAAGCCATTGTTACTGCCCTTTAGCTTGTTAGTCCATATTTTGATAAGGAGTTCGTATTTCATTCCTTTGCTTCAGATGAAACCATTGCCTCTATCCTTACTCAAAAAAATAAAAAGTAATATTAACTCACCATATCTTTTATGAGTAAAACTTTACATGACTGTGAGTTGAATTACTCAATCATTGAAAAACAAGCGCTTTCTATAGTTAAACCAATTGCTCATTTCAGAAAATACATTTTATCAACTCATGTCATTGCTTATGTTCCTCTTTCACTAGTCAAAATTCTTTTGAATCAACAACTCATGGATGGAATATGGGGAAACTGGTTGGACAAACTTTGAGAATATTATTTAGAAATAAAACCCTTGAAAACTGTCAAAGGATGGGGTCTGTGTAAATTCATGACAGGGATCGAAGTCGTAATAATTTCTCCTCCCAATGGATTTGATATTTTAGTTCAAGGAACAAGTTTGGAAAGTTCTGAATGGTATTTAAGGATATAATATTTTGTTTAAAATATGTTCAATTTCCTCTCAAAATGTCCTCAAAAGAGAGAAGACCTATGAAAATGAAAACAAACCATTATGTTCTAGTATCTGGACTATTATTCAGACAAAAGTTTTATGGTGTATTGTTATGATGTCTAAACCATACAAAATCTATCGAAGTAATTCAAGAATTTCACAATGAGGTTTGTGGAGGAAATTTCTCACGAGTTGTGATAGCCAACAAGATCATTAGATTTGGTTTTTATTGACCAATTTTGTTCAAATATTCCTACGAGTTTGTTCAAAAATGCATTCCATTCCAGATTCTCTCAGGAAAATTGAAAAGAGTTGCAATTCCACTATAGAAAACAATGGTGGAGCAACTGTTTTCTTAATGGGGTTTCTATGTGGTCGATCTAATTAATCCTAAATTTAGCAAGGGCCATTCATATATCATCACAACAATTGACTATTTTAAAAAGTGGCAAGAAGAATTGGCTTTAAGAAACTTATATTTAGAACAATTAATTCATTATTTAAAAGAAAATATTCTATCCAGGTTTGGTGTACCAGAAAAATTTATAACGGACAATGGCTCTATTTTTATTAGGTCAAAATTCACAAAATTTGGTGGTGAATATGGAATTATCATGGGCCAGTCATCCAATTATTATCCTGGGGGAAATGGATTGGTAGAATAAAATAACAAAACATTGATCCAAATTATCAAGAAATTTGTTGAAGCTAACCACAAAAATTGGCATAATAAGTTGATAGATGCACTCTGGGCAAGTCGACTTACTCCAAAAGATAGTACTGGACATTCATTGTATACTTTAGTGTATGGGAAGGAAGCAATATTAGCTTTGCATGTGGAACTAAATTCCTTGACACCTATCATAGACGACAAAGAAAAAGAAGAACAATCACCAATGCAAAAAATGTATAATGAAATCATGCAATTAATTAGAAGAACAAAGGGAGCAAGAAATACTGGAAATTAATAAGAGACAAGAGGCAGTCAACAAATATTTTGATAAAAGTATAACTTCAAAGTATTTTCAAAAGGATCAATTAGTTTTGTTGTGGAATAAATAAAAAGAAAAACCATAATTCCACATGAAATTTGAAGCTCTTTGGATCGATCCATATCAAATAAAAAATGTTATTGGTTATGGTTCATACTTTCTCAAGGATATGAAGGGAATAATCCAGTCATTTCCTATGAACTAGCAACATCTGAAACATTTTTTATGTTTACCTCCCTTAGTTAAAATTTGTACATAGTGATTCTTGCTATTCCTTGTACATATTGTTATGTTTTTCCTTCTTATTTTCTTTTGACTCCATTTTTCCCAATGGATGAACATTTTGGATTCTCAGCAACCCGCAGGGGGTCGTTGTTCTACAGTTGGAGCCAAATGATGATCCACATCCGTGATCAATTTTTTCTTTCATTTAACTATCCATAAGATTCTTCCCTTTTTCTTTGTCTTTTCTTCATTAGTGTTTTTCTCCTTTGTCAATTTTTCTCAACACTTATTCAAATTAAAGTAATGCGGGTTGTAGGTAGAACAAGTCTCTATATTACACGTCTTTATGTATGAATTCCACAATCATGCATCCTCCAAAATTCACCTCTTACTTTCACATTCCCTAATTCTCACCTTTTTCACTTTCCAACACTTGACCATTTTTTCTTGAAATGTGGAAGCGGGGCCACTTACCATCCGACAACCTTTTCTCGAGTCTGTAGGTCCATAGGTCCGCAGTCTCATATTCTCCAAAATGAACCCTCTACCTTCACGATATCTAAAACTACCATATTCCATACTTAGTGGCATTTCTTGTTTCGATGTGGGCCTCCTTACTTTTCTCCATACCCTCAATTCAGGAGGTCTGCAGTCATACGTTCTACATTTTTCACTTTCCAACTTTCATATTACACTCCCATACTTAACACTTTTCATCTGTCATGACATCACATCACTTCTCATCACATTTATTTTCTGCACCACATCATCTGTCACTTGTGTAAGCATAATATCGTTATTAAATTCACGAAACACTTGTAAACCTTGCAATAAATTCAAATCTCATGCAAGTCAGCAACATTAAAGCAAGATTTACATTGATTGAACTATCAATACAATACGTGGTGAAATTAAGTAAAAATTAATGTGCCAAGCTGTAAATATTGACAGTAGTGCCACCTATTACCAAAGCCAAAAGCAGAGAAAAGGATGCTAAGTAAGAAAAAGGAGTTGTATTGCGTAGACACACTAAACACACATGGGCGTGAGGATCAAGAGTTTCATTGGTTAAGGGCATACAATTACTAAAAGGCTCTTTCTCCGACCAAGAAAAATGTGAACATAATTTGGACTTTAGGCATAGCATTAGTGGGCTACATTCTAGAAGTAACAAATTTCAAAGAAGTCGTTCAATGGTGTGTAGATAAGTTCAACTATGAGAAAAGAATGATTCAACTGCAAGGAAAACAACCCATTTCTTTAGTTCCTTCATTATTTTCCAGAATGTTATGACTCCCTACATCTACCTCACAACTTAAAAACAAAGAGGCTAACAAATTTTTGAAACAACATAGAGGAGGGAAGAGGTTTCTAAGCAATTACTTGGTCGACCCAGGCAGTAACTCTAGTATTTCCAAGATTGAGGTAACTTTGCTAAAATACTCATACATAGGTTTTGCATTGTTGTTTTCTCATATTATTGGTTTGTAATATAATACATATGTACCAAGAAATATAATATATGTCCTGCATTTTTCTTTGCATGGGAAATCCATTATAGACTGGGGCCACCTTATTTTGAGTGAAGTTTCTTTTCAACTGGGTAATTTGAAAAAGACTTGATAATTTTATATGACCTCTCACCTCATATTTTCCATTTCTTATGGTCATGTATTTGAATACTTGTTGATGGAAAGGAATGTTAATTTCGATATCGAACCAGTTTTTGCATGATATTCAATGCTCTATAGACACAAAGATCAATATAACTTTCACCTGGTTCACAATAATTTCATTTCAAAATTCAAAAAGTTGATTTTTTCCTTAGTACATCAAGATTATCTCTTGAAGTTGCCACATTTATCTCCGAGAAAGGATTTTATGAGACTTCCAAGGAATTCACTATTATCAGGTTGTTCGGGGGTGAAGAAAATCCTTTTCTTCTCCCATTTTATGTATCAGATAAACTTTTTATTGAGGAAATGTGTAGACAGTATAAAACTTGGGCCCATTTTTTCAACGAGAGGAGGAAAAATAAGTTCACACCCTTACCATAGAAAATTGGATAATTCATTGTAAAGCATAGAACCCACCTCGGTGAACTTGTAGGCCATCTTAACCAACTTGGCTTGAAGGAAGCCAAATTTGTTAAGGGTTTTGAACCGGATGACAAGTTCACTGCACATATGGAATTAATTAGTTATTATTTGTATTTCACTAAAACTGAACAATTTCAAGAAGAGGGAGGAGATAATTTGGATATCCTTGAAGTTGTGATAGACCAAGTTTTAGATAATATGGAAGAATTGATCAGTTCCAATGAAGGTTACCGACAACATGGTAGAGAATTAGCAAACAAAAACCCTAGTTCACTGGATAAATCTTAGAAGAGCACTCCATCAAGAACAAAATATAGGACTAGTGGTATTTTTTGAAATTTCGGTATGCTCATTTAACCATAGAAAATGTCACATCATTTTCTCCTAACCATAGGCATTCATATTCCACCCCCAATCACACTAACATTTACTTAGAATAATTATGGCAAGCCTATTCTAGAAACAATAGATAAACCCTAGTTGTTAACTGAAGTAACAACTCAAAGTAAAGCGCTCCTTCTCCAAGGGTAGTGCACAAGAGAGAGAGTCTCCATATCCACAGAATAAGTACCATACACAACTACAGTAGTTTTAGCTGCACTACTTTCTCTCTCAAACTTGCGCCATACTTAGCAAGAATATCACCAAGAAAATTACCAAGAGAGAGACCAAGACCAAGAGTTAACCATGTGCCCTTATTCATCCTTGCAACTGCAACTGTAGTTGCATCTACAACTGCATCTCTCCACAAGACTTGTGCACTAACTGGGTGTAAAAATGAGCTAAAATGTCCTCTATTTATATTATTTTGTCCAATGAATTTTCTGGCTAGGTCGACCTAACTTTCTGGTAATTATATTTTTTGTTTATCTTTTTCCTGTGGAGATGACTTGTATTTTTGGAAGATAATATTCTAATATTATTTATTCTACTATGCCAACTTGTATTCTAGGGTTTCCACACATATGTTTAATGGTTCACTTACTTTCAGAATATTCTATTCTAAGTCATAGGTTACACGTGGTGGCTAATGCCTCTTGTAGCTACCAAAACATCAACTCTCCCTCTTAGCTAGGGATGTATTAACTAATATGATCTTCATGTAGTGGTCTCAAACGCATCCATCCATCTCACATGGCATGGGAAATACTCACATGGTATTGCAGACTAGTCTACAGGTAGCATCACCATAGCCACATAGGATATCATATGATCAAAAAGATCATGTAACAAGTATCATCATCATAGCCGCACATTATCCATCTAGATGGAAAACACCTCCAACACTATTGGTTGGCCCTCGAGCTAGTAACCTCTGATGCTATTGATCGACACTCTATCTAGGAATCATTTCCAACACTACAAGTCAGCATCTAGTTCATACAGAACTAGTAACTCATCAACTCACACAAAATCTGCCTCAAATATTTAACACTCCCTCTTAACGAGGAAGGTATTCATCTTGGAACGATCATCATCACTGCTTCTGTGCTTATGCACACCTATGTCATTGTCCTGTTGTCAATCACAAATCTATATGTCATAGGAATTTTTTCACTTTCACTGGAGTAGTGTACCAACCTTTGTTGGAGTAGCATACCAACCTACGGTGGGGTAATATACTAGCCTGCATTGGAGTAGCATACCAACCTACACTAGGGTAGCATACTATCCTACATTGGAGTACCAACCTCCACTTGGGTAGCATACCATCTTGTGTTGGAGTAACAACCTAGGATGGGGTATCATACCATCCTGCATTGGAGTACCAACCTGCGTTGGGGTAGCATACCAGGCTGCGTTGGAGTACCAACCTGTGTTGGGGTAGCATACCATCCTACACTGGAGTACCAACCTATGTTGGGGTAGCATACCAACCTGCATTAAAGTAGCTCTCACTACTGGGGATCTCATCACTTCCCTCTACTATGGAACACATCACTTCTCACTACTGAAGAAAAAAACATTTGGACCACTCCAAGATTTTCCCTGACAGAGGCTTGGTCAACATATTTGCTACATGTTCATCGGTAGAAATATACTGGAGAAACAATCTTCTCCCTCTTTCTGGGAAAATCTTCTAGACACAAATTAGGATTTGTCAATCTCTAGTCTATTTATCTGCAACATACTTAATCTTGTATATCAAATTGGAAGTCACCACTTACTTCCCTTCTAGTCTCGGAACCAAGGAAACGATATGCATCCCAGTCCTTCTGACTGGCTTCCTACTCGGTCACTGTAGAAAATTATACTGAAGCAAGGGAATCTTCCCATAAGATCTCATATCTCCCTGAATCCTCTAAATCTTCAATCTAGCCTTCTCAACCCATGGAATATGTCTGTCAGTTCCTGAAGATGTCTCTCATTTGAATCTGAAAGTCTCTAAGTCTCCATTCTCCCTCTAAAGCTTGAATCCCTATGAGTCTATATAATCTTCAGAGCCATCTTCTCCTCATGATATGGCTCATTGATGTTGCATCCTGCAAAGTTTCATGGACCACATTGGTCCCTTCTTGGTTACTATAACAATTATGGGTAGGCACTTCTAGCTCTACTAACTCTTTATGTTGATATGAAGAATGATCGATTGCACTAGATGGATTTTTTTGGTCATCATTGGAGCCTTCTTCTCCTTGCAATCAATCTCCATATGATATACTATGTATATCACAAAATCACCCTTCTTCATCTTTTTTTTCTTTGGTACATGGATGTATATGGTCATGTATACAACTTCTTATCTGGATAGTCTTCTCCATGTCTCAAACTAGAGACTATCTAATATGTTATCTTTTGCAAGCGTCACTATAGCTTCCTCAAAGTTATCACCTGTGACCTTCCCGGAACAAAGACAAAAAGAGAAAAACAAAAAGAATAATACTCTTATAATAATAATAAAAAAGAACGAGAACAATAATCACAGTAGCTCCTTCTCAGAGCTATTTCTTGTGACCTGCCTGGAACAAAAACCAAAATAAAAATAAAATAATAAGAAATAGGAACAACACTTTTCTAGTGTTGTGATCAATCATTCCTCCATGGTAACATTCCCAAAACAAGAAAAGAAGAAAACAAATTATAATGGCATTTTCATAAGAACATATATATGTCAACAAGAATAAAAAAAAAGACAATCTCATGGTAATCATCATATTATTACCAAGGTGACCTTCTTGGAAGAAAAACAAGAAGTATCTCCTAGAGGAGATGGTATTTCATCTTGCAAGCATATATATCAATAGTACTCACATGCTTCTAAGTATTCATTGTATTTAGAATTAATAGAACCTTTTAAGGATTGTTGTCACAACTAGTAATGTAGAAATTATCAAACTTGATATGTGAAAATTGGAAACTTATTAATTTAATAAATCAAACCTGGAACCTAGAGTCTAATATTCAAGAACGAGTGTTGTTGATTTTATTCCGAGTCTCCTTCACTCAAGATGACAAGTAGTATCTTCAACTTTTTCCCTGTACTTAATACAATATGCTTTCTTGATAGAAATATGAGTTAGAGAATATAATGAAAATAAACTCTATAATCTCATCCTTAATCAATCTAATACTTTGACTAAAGTTAGTTTCTAACTTTAACTTTGAACAAAGGTTAGTATGATAATCATAACTTCAATAGATCACAATAAAACTAGATGTTCATAAGGTCACAATAATTCCATAATAGCTAGAGGCATACGAAAACAATCAAACCCGGAGTGTGTTGTTCCTCTGAATGTGATGGATATGAGATCCCTATGGATCTATGATTGTTTCTTGGACTAGAGATATCTTCTCCTGCAATCACACTCAAAATAGTGATATAGTTTAAACATATATAAGTACATACCTCTGGAAGCAGCGAAAATCAATGACGAACCCTAAAAATTCAAAGTGCTCCAACTTGCAATATAAAGGTAACTAGAGATGTGCTAGGGTAAGACGCACTAGAACAATCAAATATTAGGCCCAATGTTTCAAAAAAACCTTACTGCAACTGGTTTTGGCACTACAACTAGTTTTGCAACTAGTTTTGGCACTACAACTGGTGTTGCAACTGGTACTACAACTAGTGTTGCAACTGGCACTACAATTAGTGCCGCAACTAGCATTGCAACTGACACAAAGGAACTAGCATGAAGGAACTGGCACTGCAAACCTAGGGTTTTTTATGAGGAAACTCTAATATTTCAACTTGAGAAATTTGCAAATTTGATCCGAGGAAGAGATCCACCCTACTTAGGAAACCTTCTTAGTGAGTTCAGTAAGTGCTCAATGAGCTTGGAAATGGGGGAAACTGAGGATCTTCCTTCCAGCGGTTATACTGTTATGAAGGAAACCAAATCTAATTCCATGTTGAGATTTTTGTATGCTCGTTTAACCATAGACAATGTCACATCATTGTATCCCAACCATAAGCATTCATATGCCACCCCCGAGCACACTAACCTTTACTTAGAATAATTCTAGAAAGCCTATTCCAGAACCAACAAATAAACCCTAGTTTCTAACTACAAAAACAACTCAAGACAAGTAGATCATTCCTTCTCCAAGGGTAGCGCACAAGAGAGAGAGTCTCCATATCCATAGAAAAAGTACCATACACAACTGCAACAACTTCCACTACACTACTCTCTCTCAAAATTACGCCATACTTAGCAAGAATATCAGCAAGAAAATCACCAAGAGAGATACCAAGACCAAGAGATGAACATGCACCCTTATTCCTCCTTATAGCTGCAGTTGCAGCTACAATTGCATCTCTCCACAAGACTTACGCACTAAATGGGTGTACAAATGAGCTAAAATGTCCTATATTTATATTAATCTGTCTAGTGACTTTTTTGGTTGGGTTGACCTGACAAAATATAGGACTAGTGGTATTGAAATGAGAAGAGCATCATCTGGAGACTTAGATGATGGTGGTGATAAGGACCCACCAAGGAAAAATCTTGAAAAATCTCATATTGTGTATACCTTTGTTAAAATAAAAAGAAATGCACCAACAACATGGTAGAGCATACCTGAAACACAAGAAACTCCACGAGCAATGGATGTTGACGAGCTCATTCAAGAACCCAGTTGGTATGAAAAAAGACTACTGGAAACCAAGGAAATTGTTGAAGCTCTAACTACCCAGGAACCGCAAATTTTCAAGGAAGAATTTGTTACTTTGCACCACGTGGCCTACAATCGAGAATCCAAAAAATTGTTACTGGAAAAAGTATATACATGAAACAAAATTTCAACAGAAAAGTGGAAATCATCAATTGATTTTGATGGGGTTGCACCATCGAAAATTGTACAATTCCATGGCGCAACCAAAGAGGCTTTGAAGTAGTCTATTGATACAATGGAAAGGGAAATTTTAGAATTGAAAATAAAAATAAAAATTGGAAGGAGTGTTAATGTTGAGACCTTTATTTTCAGAGCCCCTAAATACAATTCAACCAACACTTGTGTTAGAATTTTTTTTGGAAATCAAAAGTAAATGTAAAGGCTCATCAAGCTTGTTGCAATCCATGAGAAAGTATGTTTGGGATGAAATACAAAAAAGAGTCTAAATAATTCAAAAAAATTGCGATCTTTTTCAAAGTACTGCCAACTTTTCATCAAGAATTACAAATTTCAAGGAATATCTGCAGAAAGATTTAGAGAATGATGAGGGATTTTACAAAGAATCTATGAGTACATTCTCGACCAAAGTTTCAAGATTAAGTAATGCCCATAGAAAATAGCATAAACTTCCTTTGACTACCCGGATGAAACAAATGAATGCATGTTAGCGGAGGAGATTCAAAAAATTGAGAGAAATGATAATAGATGTTTTAAAAAATAAATAAAAAAGTGATTTATTCCTTAAACTTGTTTATCTTTCCAAAGAGATTGATGGTCCTAATATATTAATGGATACAATGCTCTTATCAAATGAAAAATTAATAGAACAACTTGATGCATTAAAGGTAGCTTGGGAAAATGAATTTATTGAAACAATAGAATTTTCTGAAGAAAAAGTTGAAAAATGGTTAAACAGGTATATTAATAGAAATAATGAAGTGAATGACGCACTGCATCAGTCGGGAATGGACATGAGAGAATTTGAAAATGAATTATTTGAGATCAAAACTAGGAATGAGGTCACGGTAGCTCTTTTGAGGGAGTATATCGAGGAATGGTTAAAGAAATCATTAATCAAAATTGTCAAGCAATAAAATAAAGAAATAGGTGTGATGGTTATGCCACCTCAACCACAACAAGCATCTATAAAAGAAACACATCCAAGAAAGTAAACGGTTACAAAAACTTTCCATCACAGTGAGTCAAGCAACAACTTTGTTCCTCCCTTTTAAGTCTATTTTCTTCCACAATCATTTGTCACATTGCCTTCCATTTCTCAGTTATTTGTGAAAACTAGGTTGATCCTTGATTGTTTTCCTCTTGTATTCTAGGTATTTTCATTTTATGGTCCATTGGAGCCCCATCCCAGTCCTCTTTGAAGGGAAAATGCAAATATTTTTTTTAAAGACATTTACTTTGTATTTAAAGACTTATATTATTTTTTGAGACTCTAAGAGAACTATCTTGGGATATTACATTACTATGTTCTCAAATATTTTGATTTAAATCTTGAGATTTCAAGCATTTATCCATCATAGTCTTGTTGGTGTTTAATGAAATTATCATTTAAACTTCTGTGCTATATGCGATCCATTTTTATTGTCTCATTTTTGTGAATATTGTTTATTATCTTGATAAATGTTGTGATGGAAATGTATGTCTTTTATTTTTCATACTTATTTGGTTTATGAACCTTGTAACATATTGTATATAATATCTTGGAAGATACATGGTCTCAATCTCAGATATTGTTCTGAATGTGAATATTTGTTTTCAATAAATATGGTTCTTCTCAAGATTTATTTGTATTTTTGTATATATTTTCATAAGAAAAAAATGAGTACCACCTCTGTAAAAATGTAGAGGGATTATATCCTCTTAAGGTTGACCTTAAGATCGTAAATTAATCTTTTAGATCAACACAAAGCTAATACAAGTCCTTTCTTTTTTGGTCTCCTAACAAAATAAATTTATAGCACATTTTCGTGATGGTCTCCAACACACCTTCTCACCTTCTCGAACCCATGCCAATGAAATCCAAAATTCTGGTTTTTCTTCCAATATGTACTTAACAAGAGCTAGTGTATCCCTTCTAGAGAGCCACCGTGTAAATTGGGCCTTAAGTGGAATCCCAGATACTTTAATCACTATCTAAATGAATCACGAAGTAGGGGAATAATTTAAAAAAAATAATCATATTCTTTTTCAAGTGAAACATCACATCAAAATAATAGATTTTTCAAGATTTATAATCATATCAATGGCTTTAAAAAATAAATAACTCCATGATGTTTTTAAATTTCCCAACTATCCTTTCATATATAAAAATATATATTGGATATATGCCCAATATAAATTTTGTTTAAAAAAATCAAATTTATAATTGAATAAAAATATTAAAAATATAAAATTTATATAAAAATAATAAATATATATTTTGACAATAATCAAAATATATAAAACTCATAGTTGGGCTCCCCACATTTCCAACATCTATGAAACTAGTTCTCGACCTTATGGGAGCTTGGGAATTGGTAGGAAAAGTCCTAAATTGGTTAGGAACTAGGAGCTTGGGAATTGGTAGGAAAAGTCCTAAATTGGTTAGGAACTAGGAGCATGAGAACTAGTAGGAACTGTTTTGAGAACTTGGGAGATTTAACATAAAGGAAATGGGAAAATTTTTAATTAAAATGTAAATATTTTTATTCCATTATTACAAATACATTATTTATTACAAATATTTTAATTATATTTATTTAAAATATCATTATAAAATAAAGAGTAAACTACACTAAATATTATTTTAAAAATTATTTAAGTAAAAAAACTTAAGGTTATTCACTTTATAGTTGTGGATATGCAATTTTTTTAATGCATGTGTGTTTTCCTTTAAGCCCAGACTAAACATTTAATGCATTTGCTCCAGTTTGTTGTTGCTATAAACCAACCATATAATTGGCTTTTATTGTATTTTCATATTATAAGAGTAGTGATATTTATCTTTTTCCAATCAGAATAAGAATAATATTTCAAATTTACAAAGATGTTTGATGCTTATATATGTAAATTTTAATTTTAAAAAGATGTTAAAATTTTATATATGTATTTTCAATTTTGTTTCTCATTTTCTAATCAAAACTTTATGAATATTAAAGTTTCAATATTGTGTTAAAGATATTCATATAATTATTAGTACAAATTAAATTAGTAATTTAGATATTGTAGTTGTTTTAGGAACAAAGTTGTCCTAGATTAACATTGTCCTCGATACATTGTAATCTAAAATATTTCTTATATTTTTTTAATATATATTATTTCCAGAAACTCGTGCAACATAGATAAAACTTGTTTAAGAAAATCAAATCTAAATTTAAATAAAAATACCAAAAATATAAAAAAAGTGGAAGATTAACTTTCCTTTTAATTAGAAATATTAGTAATGTGAACAACATTGATAGATAACAACATATTCCCGTCATCTCCTTTTATAAGATGAATCCCTTCAATTCATGCAGTTGTCATTAGCGAGTGGGGATTACCAATGATTTGCAACTTTCACGGATTATAAAATTTACGGTGGCGCACCTGTCAATTCCTTGAGGCGCCACTTGTCAATTCCTTGAGGCATCTGTCATTTATGTGTCACTTGGGGTTTGCAATGAGGTTTGCAATGACTATCCATTCACCCATTACTTTGTGAGGTGGTTGGAGTGGAAGATGCAGTGGAATTATGTGTCATTGATTATTATGAACGACTATCCATTCACCCATTACTTTGTGAGGTGATTACAATGGAAGTGGAAGATGGAGAGGAACAACGGTTGTGTCCATGCATATATTGTGGACAGTTGCAAAAGGGATACTAATTTTCTTGTCCTTTGATGGTGCTTGTTCTAAATCTAGAAACAGAGAAGGAATCATTTTTAAAATCTCTGAATCTATTATACATACACATAGAATCAAACTTGAATTTCCATGCACTAACAATGGGGCAAAATATGAAGCACTAATTCAAGGTATGATTATTTCCCTTCAAATGAAAGTTGAGAACTTGGTGATCACTAGTGATTCATAATTGATCATCAATCACATAAAAAAGAAATATGGGATCAAGAAGGAAAAATTAAAATGTTATGCAAGGAGGGTTTGAGAGCTCATGGATTCCTTCAACTCTTTCAATATATCTTTTATCCTCAGAGAAAAGAACCAAAAGGCATATTCATTAGTAGTAGTCACATCCCTTTTCAACACAGATGATTCTCAAGTACAAGGCACTTATTAACTAAACACTATTTTTCGACCTTCAATTTCAAATAAACACGACTACTTACAAGTTTTTGAAAATGATGAGCATCTTGTAAATTTTATGACTGATGATGACCCCATAACTTCTAGTGATCCAAAAGAAGATCAAAATTCAGAGGGATAAATTCATAAATAGAATCATAAACTTAGCTTAAAGAAACATATTACTTTGGAATCCATTTTTACAAGAGATGATCAAAAAAAAAATTCAAAAGCACTGGAAGAGCCCTCTGTCAAGAAGGTTCAAGAAATGCAAAAGATAAACATCGATACTCTCGAATATCCAAAATATATAAACTTGGGTACCAGTTGCACCAATAAAGAGATTGATCAATGCACCAAACTTTTTAAATATTTTCAAGATGTCTTCACATGGAGTTATGATGATTTGAAAGAATATGATAAATCAATATTCCAACATATCATACCTCTAAAAGAAGGATCCAATCCATTCAAACAAAACTTGAGAGTGATAAATCCTAAGATAAGCCATTAGTAAAGATAGAAATTGAGAAATTAAATAAAAATGATATAATTTCTCCTATTAGAGATTTCGACTGGCTTTCAAATCCAGTAGTGGTGAGGAAAAAGGGTGGTGAAATCTTCCTTCGTGTTCATTTTAAGGATATCAATCGAGTTAGCATAAAAGATAATTACCCATTGCCTAATATGGAAATTTTTCTTCATCAAGTCACATGATCTGCATTAATGTCTATGTTAGATGGGTTTTCAGGTTATAAACAAGTCCTTGTGGCAGAGGAAGATAGACCAAAAAAAAAATTGTAACATCGTGGGGAACCTATGCTTATGTCATAATTCCATTCGGACTGAAAAACGCAGGTGCAACATTCCATAGAGGGATGGATCACGATTTCCATGACTTCATTGGAAAATTCATGGTTTATTACCATGACAACCTAACAATTTATTCGAAATCAAGAGAAATACATATCAAACATCTCAAACATATTTTTGAAAGGTGCACAGTATATGGAGTATCATTGAATCCAAACAAATTTTTGTTTGTTGTAACAGAAGGAAGACTATTAGGCCATGTTGTAAGAAAAGAAGGTGTATATTGATCCAGAAAGAATAAAATATATAAATGACCTGAATCCCCCAACATAAAAAAAGGGAGTACAGTCCTTCTTTGGGAAGATTAATTTTATCAGACAAATTGTCCCCAATTATGCTACCATTGTCAATCCTATAAATAAGTTGTTGAAGAAAGATCAAAAGTTTGAATGGACACCACAAATTCAAAAGGAATTCACATAAATTAAGCAAGCCATTACTATTGTCCCTATGCTTGTTAGTCCAGATTTTGTTAAGGAGTTCATATTGTATTCATTTGCTTCAAATGAACCCATTGCCTCTATCCTTATTAAAAAAAATCAAAATTACAAATAACTCACAATTGCTTTTAGGAGTAAAACTTTGCATGACTATGAGTTGAATTACTTGATCATTGAAAAACAATCCATTTCTCTGGTTAAACCAATTCATCATTTCAGAACATACATTTTATCAACTCATGTCATTGCTTATGTTCCTTACTCACCAGTCAAAATGTTTTTGAATCAACAACTTAGGGATGGAAGATGGGAAAAATGGTTGGCCAAATTTCAAGAATATGATTTAGAAACAAAACCCTTTAAAGTTGTCAAAGGACGAAGTTTGTGTAAACTCATCACAGTGATTGAAGTCATAAGCATTTCTCCTCCCAATGGATTTGATGTTGTAGTTGAAGGAACAAGTTTGGAAAATTATGAATGGTATTTAAGGATATAATATTTTATTTAAAAAATATTAAATTTCCTCTCGAAATGTCCTCAAAAGAGAAGAAATCTGAAAATGGAAACAAACCATTATGTTCTAGTATCTGGATTATTATTCAGACGAAATTTTGATGGTGTATTGTTAATATGTCTGAAACATTCAAAATATATGGAAGTAATTCAAAATTTTCACAATGAGGTTTGTGGAGGACATTTCTCACCAATTGTGACATCCTACAAGATCATTAGAGTTGGTTTTTATTGGCCAACTATGTTCAAATATTCGTACGAGTTTGTTAGAAAATGTGTTCCATGCCATATTCTCTCAGGAAAAATGAGAAGAGGTGCAATGCCATTACAGACAACAATGGTAGAGAAACCATTTTCTCAATGGGGTTTATATGTGATCGGTCCAATAAATCCTAAATATAGCAAATGCCATTCATATATCATCACAACAACTGACTATTTTACTAAGTGGCAAGAAGAAGTAGATTTAAGAAATGCAGATTTAGAACAATTAATTTATTTTTTAAAAGAAAATATTATATCCAGGTTTGGTGTACCAGAAAAGTATATAATGGACAATGGCTCAATTTTTATTAGATAAAAATTCACAAAATTTTGTGGTGAATATGGAATTATAATGGGTCATTCATCCAATTATCATCCTTAAGGAAATGGATTGGAAAGATCAACGAACAAAACATTGATCCAAATTATCAAGAAATCTGTTGAAGATATCGCCAAGGTTTACGAAGATCTATAGGAACTTTGAATAGTCGTTTGAATACTGAGTTACACTTACGTATGATCGATCACAATATTGGCCTGCTTAGAACCATAATGAAAATAAGTGATTAGTTTTTATAGGTCCTATTTCTCAATAGATAATTAATAATTGCCAATGGGAAATATTCGACTCGACGAAATTAGTAGTGTTATACGGAAACATATCGAACAATATAACAACGAAGTAAGAGTTGGTAATATTGGCACCGTACTTCAAGTAGAAGATGACATTGCTTGTATTCATGGTATTGATCAAGTAATGACAAGGGAATTAGTTGAATTTGGAGATGGTACGATAGGCGTTGCCCTAAATTTGGGATCGAATAATGTTGGAGCTGTATTAATGGGCGATGGCTTGATGATACAAGAAGGTAGTTCCGTGAGAGAAACGAGAAAAAATGCTCAGATACTAGTAAGTGATGCATATTTGGCTCATGTTGTAAATGCTCTAGCCCAACCCATTGATGGCAAGGATCAAATTTCAGCTTCCGAAGTTTGACTAATTGAATCTCCTGCCCCAAGTATTATATCAAGACATTATGTATATGAACCCCTTCAAACGAGGCTTATTGTTATTGATTCTATGATTCCTATAGGACGTGGTTAGCGAGAATTAATTATTGGGGATAGACAGACTGGAAAGACAACATCAACTACATATACTATTCCTGATCAAAAGATTCAAAATGTCATATGTGTCTATGTAGCAATTGGTCAAAAAGATTCTTCTATGGCTCAGGGAGTTAACACATTCTGAGAACGTGGCACAATGGAATGTACCATTATGGTAGCGGAAACTGCAGATTCTCCCGCTACATTACAATATCTCGCTCCTTATACAATGGCAGGTTTGGTTGAATACTTCATGTATAAGAAACAACATACATCAATCATTTATGATGATCTCTTTAAACAAGCACAATCTTATCAACAAATGTCTCTTCTATTAAGAAGACCACCTGGTCGAGAAGCTTATCCGGGAGATGTTTTCTATTTGCATTCATGTATCTCGAAAATAACAGCTAAATTAAGTTTCCATTTAGGTGAGGGGAGTGTTATTGCTCTACCAATAGTTGAGACTCAAGCTGGAGATGTTTCAACTTATATTCCCACTAATGCAATTTCCATTACCAATGGAAAAATATTTTCATCAATTGATCTATTCAATGTCAGGATCCAATCTACTATTAATGTGGGTAATTTTGTATATAGAGTAGGATCCACAACTCAGATAAAATCTATGAAAAAGGTAGCTGGAAAATTGAAATTAGAGTTAGCTCAATTTGCAGAGTTGGAATCTTTTGCACAATTTGCTTTCGATCTTGATAAAGCTACTCAAGATCAGTTGGCAAGGGGTCAATGATTATGTGAGTTTCTCAAACAATATCAGTGGGCTCCTTTTAAAATATAATAACAAATAACTACCATTTATACCGGAATGAATGGATACCTGGATATATTAGAGATAGCACAGGTGAGAAAATTTCTCGTTCGGTTACGCGAGTACTTGATAAAGAATAAACCTCAGTTCATAGAAATTATGCGTTCTACTGGTACATTTACGGAAGAAGTGAAAGCTCTTCTGGAAGAGGCTCTTAAGGAACATACTGAACTTTTTGGACTTCAAGAACAAAATTGAATATTTGATCATTTGGTGGGATCATTCGGAACGGGAAAAAGAGCCGAAGAATTTGTTCCAATACGTTGCACAACAATTTATAACAATTGAAGAGTATTACGTCAAATAGGATTTGAACCTATACCAAAGTTTTAGAAGACCTCTATCCTATCCATTAGAAAATGGATTATCTCTCTATCTTCCATTTTTTTCTTTTCACTCTCTTTGGCATACATTATCCCGATCTACCTTTTTATTCACAATGAGTTAGGATAGGAAAAGAATGGAATCTATTTCACATTGAAATGGAAAATTGATTTCGAGTGAATCGTGAAATTATGTTATATAATAACTTGATATCTACCTATTCTATCTATATAGATAGATAATAGGTAGACATTTGTTAGCGGGTAGCGGGAATCGAACCCGCATCGTTAGCCTGGAAGGCTAGGGGTTATAGTCGACATTGACTATTCAATGCCTCTAATTCAGAACCGAACATGAGAATTTCATGTCATTCGGTTCCTTCATGGGGGATAGAGAGTGGTATGAGGGAAGAAGCAGAGTATTTATATCAAATATTTGTGAAAGGAGATTTCAATTCTTTCTCTTCTTTCTTTTTTTCTCTCTCTTTTCTAATCAAACCCTAATTTCTTATTGTACCCATAGTATCTACATTAGTTTATTCTCTTTTTTCCTCTTCTCTCTTTTTTTTTTAAGAGAAGGGCCTGAATCGTAGAATACTTACTCACTTTCTAGATGATCCCTATAGAAAGAGAAATTGAAAAAGTTTTAAATAATCACAAATATTTCTAGTTACTTCGTTCCCTATTTATACTAATTTTGATCCCTAGGAGAACAAATTCCACCGAGCTCGAACGAAATGTTGATAACCCAAGTAAACCAAAGTCATTGTTCTATAGCTATTCGGCTTCAACCGGGATCCTTCTATAAGTTGAAGGTTTAGTCATGATAAAAAAATATCTTTGGATCTCCATAGACATGTTATTTCTCTAACCTTGAAAATATTTTGTGTCGCTATCTTGGAACCAAAAATGTGTTTCTCTTTCATCAATTCAAACCCAGATTACGAGAAGGTATGCTATTCCTAAACCATGGTATTCATATGGGAGGTTTTTCACCTATTTGGAAATGGAGCTTAAGATGGATCAAAGATCCATGTAAAAGGTCCTTCAACTATTTGAGTTGATAATGTAATGAATCACACGTTTACCACTAAACTATACCCGCCATGATCCGATTGTAACATACATATCGATATTTTTTCCAACCAATAGGAAGATGAGGAGTTATCAACCTCTATTGAAAGTTTCTATCAATCATTACCTCATTTTCATCATTACATGAATCTCCATCGCAGGAGATGAAATACTTGGGTAAATAGTATTTCATCCCCGAAAATGGCCCATTGTAATTATAGATTAGCTTTGTGAATTGCTAATAAAATAATGACTAATGGGCCCAATACAACCATCAGAGTCAGAACAATGAGTTGTGCAATAAATTCTAGATTCATTTGGGTTTATTTCACCTCTATGATCCCATCGACTTGACAGATGTATGAATAAAATGTTGTTGAGATCAATCACTTTTCTTCTCTTCTATTTTCTCTTCATCTTCCTCTCCATTTTTCTTCTTCTTCCCCATCTGTGTAACTTTGATCAGGAATAGCCCTCAATAACTATGAACAATATCATACCATATAAAAGGATTAGAGAGCCAAAGAAAGAAACATAGAAAAAAAATTGAAAGGACAAGGGTGGTTTGTTAAAGCCATGTCAGGCAAGTCAGAAAAAAGAAAGAGAAAAAGTGAATTTTGTTTTGAAACGAAATGAAAAATATGATTCACCAAATTCGTTCTTTTTCTAACTGAATAATTTCAATATTTGTTATATTGTTGATACAATCCATACATGTTATGGTATACACCTTTACTCCACCATTCATTTTGTTAAACAAGAATGTAGTACGGATCATTCGTACCGAGGGTTCGAATCCCTCTCTCTTCATTCGGTCACTATTGTGGATAACTCTGAATCTTTATACGGAATGGAAAAGACTCATTAACCTAGATACTTTTTTTCACTATTCTTTATGTCTGGGATTGCGTCCTGGATCGTTCGATAGAAATCCAAAGATAAAAAGATGATCCGGATTATTTTCGGCACGAAATGAGAGCGGAGATATAATAAAGAAATGCACAGAGATATCGCGTATATCCAGTAATATAACAGAAATATATCAGAGATGCAACCATAAACACAGAGATACAGTAATACACGATTTTGTAGATGCAACCATAAACATGTAGATACGTTAATACACGATTTCATTAATGAAATAAATGTACAGACTGTAAAAGTACGAGTGAAAGACTCCGCTAGAATGGTGGTAGCTTTATCTCCGAGAAGAGATGACTCCTCGTGATCCGCAGGAGAAGATGATCACACCTGCCTCGGAAGGCCCTTTACAATAGATGGGAATGCCAAAGTCCTAGATATCTGGTCCCAACCCTAGGAGATGAAGCACCAAAGTCATGTGGGCCCTGGTTGGGTAAGTGAGTACATCAACTTCCTGGTCGCATCCTTTGCATAATGATCTCCGCTTAGGTGTGTGATAGATAGTTGGAAAGGCATTGTCGAGGAGAGATTCATTTGGGGCTCAATCATGCCTTTGGATATATAATTGAAAGACCTCTATCTTGAAAACCTTCATTTGGACCTCAAAATGGCCCCAAAAAGTTAAAACCTCGGCTAAAATAGTAAATTGCCAAAATGGCTGTGAACCTGCTTTGAGCCATTTGGAAAAGGTGGGTACCACCCCGATATCCACTGGATCAATCCTCCCCATTAGAAGCAAATGGTCTCCATTGGCGCTGAGTTCCTGGGAGGGAAAAGCATTTGTTGAATCTCGTGATTCTGGTGGAGTTGTTTGTCTCATCGAGAAGTCGTGGTCGCTTAGTCTAGGAACCGCCACGAACCCATGGTCGAAGGTTTGGACCCATTTAACCACCGATATTTTAATAGGATGACCGTGTCTAGAAGGAATATTCATGTTTCTGTTTAACCTTGTCAATCAAGGCGTTAAATAAGCCGGTGGATGCAGATTCCGTTCACCCTTCAATTAGATTGTGGAGAAGATGAATTTTGTAGTATGAGATACTACCTTGGCGCACTGTTTAGGTGGGGAAGTAGTTGAAACTACCTCATCCTGTGAGAGATGACCCCCAGAGTAATAATGACACTCACTGGTCAGACCATCATAGATAACATGGCATTTCCACATATGGTTGGCCCAAGAGAACATCACGTACATCCGGGCTTCAAACATCACATAATACCTCATCCTTGAAGGGTTGATGTCGTATGAAAATCGACAATAATCGCTATCATATGAAGATCTCGTCCTTTGAGAAGCCACCCAATGTTGTATGGTTTATGTGTGGTGTTGTCATCAACCTAACCGCTGATCCCTTTGGTCGAGATGATAGTTCTTTCCTCAATTCCTATCAACAATAAAATGCAGCGGTAGTCCCTTTCACCCACATCCGTGGATGAAAAATGCGCTCCCCCCTCATCACGATCTATTGGTTCTTCCGGTTGGAATTGTCATAACGCATAATGCTAGCTGGGTCTCACAATGATGATCCGTCATTTACCGCATTTCTTAATCAGATTCAATCGTGGTTCGCCTCCTTGTCTTCCTTGATCTCACCCACCAACACCTGCTTTGAGAGACATTCATCTGTTGTGCCAAGGGCTTCTTTGTGGAAATCGCGACAAGGTTCCTTCTTTGTCTCCCTCAGACCCTTCTCTCTTCCCATGGCTTGGTCTAGTTTTTCGAGACCGCTTTGTTAGGGTTGGTTCTGTCATAATTCTTTTGATTTTGTGGGATTTGCAAAACCAACTCCCATTTGTTCCGGGTGCTTAAATTTTGATTTTACCAGCAAGATATCGATAGGCAAAGACCGATGAGATGTCCATAAAATTTATTTCATTTTGGATGTATCTGTAGAGCCCCACAGTATTTCGTAACCAAATGTCGTTTGAGTCTTTGATACCCAGCTTGCGCGCAAGGTATGGAAGGTACAGAACTATGGAACTTCTTGGCCCCTCTTCATCAAGTAGTTGTACTATCCTACGTATTGCTCCTCATAGTTGCCAATGTGGTAGTATTGTTCCTACCGCATCCACACAAAATATCCCAAGTGAGCTCACCCCATATATTCCAGACTGTGGAACTCGGCCCAGTAAGTTTCTCACCAATACTTAATATGGGGAGAGACTTAAGGAGCGCGAAGGCGATCTTTTCCTTGTCTCAAAAATTATGAACAGAGAAATAACCTTCTAGCAGATTTAACCATTTATCTAGGGCATCTCAGATTCATTTGACCTTCAAATACCTGAATATCAAAATTAACCTCGGTGACCTTGAAGGGAGAGGTGCCTCCAAAGTGGTTGCTTGATGAAGATGCTACCGATGCTATCAACAGGCTGAAGGATGTGGGAAAAATTCTCCATCATTTCGGCCCCCTCATTGCAGGAGAGCTTGCTCAAGCAAATGTGACCGGATAGGATTCTGCTCCATCATTTTTCTTTCTTCCGCCATTGATGGTTTTTTGGGTGTGTGAGAGAGATTTTTATCAAGAGAGACATTTTTGAGACCCAACTTGCTATACCTGACCTCATTGGGGACATGCACCTAAAACGACATCAAGAGCGTACCGCTTCCATAACATCGATCCGTGACATTGTTGGCACTAAATGAGAGCGAGATATAATAAGGAAATGCACGTAGATATCGTATATCTAGTAATATAACATAAATATAATAGAGATGCAACCATAAACAAACAAAGAGCATACATTAATACTCCATTTCTATTAATGAAATAAATGTAACAAGACCGTAGTGCATAGTGAAAGACTCGCTTAGAATGGTGGTAGCTTATCTCTCGAGAAGAGATGTGACGGCCACTGTGACCGTGGAGAAGATGATCACAATGAGGCACTAGAGGCATTTGGCTGGGCCAGATGAGAACGCCAAAATTCCTAGACATCCAAAACCCAACCCTAGAGATGAAGCCAAAAGTCATGGGCCCCGTTTGGGTAAGTGAGTACATCAACTTCCTGGTCGAACTTTGCATACCATCTTCATTTTGTATGCAGGATAGCTCGCTGGAAAGGTATTGTCGAGGGAGATTCATTTGGGGACTCAATCATGCCTTCATCTATTATTTACAACCTCGATCTCGAAAAAACCTTCATTTAGGCCCTCTAAATGGCCCCGCAAGTTAAAACCCGCTAAAAATAGAAAATTGCAAAATGGCTAGAAAAAACTGCTTTGAGCCATTTGAAAAGGTGGGTGGCCACCGATATCCACCTCGATCAATCCTCCCTCCTTAGGAAGCAATGGTCTCCATTGCGCTGAGTTCCTGGGGGAAGTGGGAAAAGCATTTGTTGAATATAAATCTTGTTGAGTCATTTTGTCTCATTGAGAAGTCGTGTTTCTCTTAGTTTCTCGAAAATCATTACCTAACCCGGTAATATCGAAGGTTTGGACCCTTAAACCACCGGCTATTTTAGATGACCGTGGTGCGTAAGGAATCTTCGGCTTTGCTGCAACCTCATTTGACCGTCATGGATAGAAGGTGTTTTGGCCGAAGTTGTGGTGGTTGCAAGATCCTTTTGTTCCCCTTTGGAATAGATTGTGGAGAAGATGAATTTTGTAGTATGAGATACTCACTTACAAGACCGCTTAGGTGGGGCGAGTTGGAATCCATCTCTCGTATCCTCAGAGATGACCCCCCGTAGTAATTAAGGGACACTATGGGGTTAGGACTCATAGATAGCATGGTGTTTCCACATGCGCGATCTAAGAGAACATCACAAACATGCAAAGGGGAAACATCACATAATACCTCATCCTGAAGGGTTGGATACCATATGAAAATAGGCATTGTTGGCAGACACAGAGATCTCGTCCTTGGCTAAGCCACCCAATGTTGTATACATTGTGGGTGTGGTGTTGTCACCAATCCCAACTGTTTGACGACTCCTGCTGAGATGAGGTTCTTCAAGCCCGGCCATCGACAAAATGCGTACGGTCCCCCACCCACATCCTCAGAATGAAAAAGGCTCTCCTTTCCTGATCCTCGCTTGGTTCTTCCTCGTTGAATTGTTAGCGGCCACGACAATAGTGTTGGGGGTCCGCGGCCGATGACTGCCTTTACCAAGATTTAATCAGATCAATCAGGTTTCATCTCCTTGTTCTTTGATCTCACACCAATGACCGCTTTGAGCAAAATTCATCAGCAGCCAAGGGCTTTTGTGGAAATCACACCATTTTTCTGTCCCTTTGTCTCTCCGCGGACCCTTCTTTTCCGTGGCTTGGACTAGTTTCGAGACCGCTTGTTAGGGTTGTCTTTGTCATAATACTTCTATTAGCTGTGATTCGCAAACCCTAACCTCCGTTGTTCGGTGCTTAAATCGGCTTCAATTTTAACAACATATTGATAGACATCACCAAGTGATGAGATGTCCGTAAAATGTATCATTTCTTGATGTATCCGTAGAGCCCCACTCAGATTTCTCGTGTGTAAATCCAAATGTTGTTCTAGTCTCTTTGATACCTAGCTTGGTGCGCAAGGTATGGAAGGTGGCCATGAACTCCTGAACTTTGGCCCCCTCTCTTGTCACAGTTGGGTGGTCCATCTCATGTATTGTTCCTCATAGTTACAATGGGTAGATTGTTCCTCTACCGGATCCACAAAAATCCCAAGTGGGCTCGGCCCCATATATTCCACTCTCCTCTGTGGAACTCGGCCCCAATAAGTTTCCCAACCAATGTTTGACATGGGGAGAGACTTAAGGAGTGCTGCGATTCTTTTCCTTATCCCAAAATTATGAACAGAGAACCTTCTAGCGATTTAACCATTTATCTAGGGCATCCGGCTGATTCATTTGACCTTCAAATACCTGGAAATATCAAAATTAACCCGACATTGAAAGGCGAGGTGTGCCCAAAGTGGCTGCTTGATGAAGATGTTCCCGATGCTATCAATACGTGGAAGGATGTGGGAAAATTCTCCATCATTTCGGCCCCCTGTCGCGTGAGAGCTTGTTCAAGCAAATGTGACTGGATAGGATCGGCTCATTCCATCATTTTTATTTCTTCCGGCCATTGAGGGTTTCTGGTGCGGAGAGCGATTGTCCCTCAAGAGAGACAAGCTCAAGACCCAACTTTCTATACTCTGACCTCTTCAGGGACATGCACTAAAATGATCAAGAGAAACCATACCACTAATCCATATTATTTTCTAAGACGTAAAATGAGAGACCGGAGATGTAATAAAGAAATGCAATGAGATATCATGTAATATCCAAGAATAAGTAACAAAAATATATCAGAGATGCAACCATAAACATTTAGATACAATAATACACGATTTCTATTAATGAAATAAATGTACGACCGTAGTGCACAGAGGAAAGACTCAGAATGGTGGTGGAAGCATCTCCGAGAAGGATGTGGACGGCTACCGTGATCCTGCGGGAGAAGATGATCACAATGAGGTTCGAAGGCCCTTTACAATATACAAGAATGCCAAAATTCCTATACATCCAAAACCTAACCCTGTGGAGATGAAGTGCCAAAAGTCATGTGGGCCCTGTTTGGGCAGTGAGTACATCAACTTTCCTGGGTCATAACTTTTGCACTTCATCTCCTGCTTTCAGGGCGCAGGATAGCCAGTTGGAAAGGTATCGATGAGGTGATTCATTTTGGGGATCAATAATGCCTTTGGATATCATTGACAACATTGATCTCGAAAAACCCTCATTTAATCCCTCAAAATGGCCCCCGGGTTGCAAACCCTAAAATAGTAAATTGCCAAATGGCCAAAAAACTGCTTTGAGCTATTTGTAAAAGGTGGGTGGCCATCAATATCCACTGGATCAATCCTCCTCCTTAGGAAACAATGGTCTCCATTGGCGCTTGAGTCTCCTGGGAGAGGGAAAAGCATTTGTTGAACTGTGATCTTGGTGAGTCAGCTTTGTCTTGTTGGAGAAGTCGCGATGCTTAGTTTGTGGAAATCATTACCAACCTCGTATCGGAAGGTTTGGACCTTAACCACCGCTATTTTAGATGATCGTGTACGAAGGAGTCTTGCTTTACCGCAACCTCGTCAATTCTGCTTCCGCTGGATAGAAGGTGCTTGGGCCAAAGCCGTGGTGGATGGGCCATCCTTATGTTCACCCTTTGAATAGATTGTGGAGAAGATGAATTTTATAGTATGAGATACTACCTTGCAAGACTTTTAGGTAAAGAGGTTGGAATCCATTCCTCGTATCCTCAGAGATGACCCCCGTAATAACAATGACACTACTGGTCGTAGGACTCATAGATAGTATGGCGCTCTGGCCATATATGTATCGGGCTCCAAGAGAACATCATCACATCCGCTGGGAAACATCACATAATACCTCATCCTTGAAGGGTTGGATGTTGTATGACAATCGACACTGCTATCGAATGCGAAGATCTCGTCCCTGGCTAAGCCACCCAATGTTGTATGGTTATGCGTGGTGTTGTCAATCAACTTAACCGCTTGACAACCTCCTCTGCTGAGATGAGGTTTCTTTGGCTTCCGCTATCAACAACAATAAAATGCAACGGTTCCCCTTCACCCACATCCGGTGGAATGAAAAAGGCCCCCTCTTCCTCGATCCGTTGGTTCTTCGGTTGAATCTGTTGCGTCGCAATAGCAAAGTTGGGGTCCGGGCCAATGATCCGTCTTTTACCGCATTTCGTAATCGTGATTCAATCGGTTCGCCTCCCCTTGTCTTTGATCTCGCCACCAATGATTTTTTGAGCGACATTCATCTGTTGTGCCAAGTGGGCTTTGTGAAATCGCATCCATTTTTCTGTCCTTTCTTGTCGGCCCCGGTGGACCCTTCTTTCCTCCTCCGCTTGGACTGGTTTTCGAGATGTTGTTTGTTAGGGTTTTCCTTATCATACTTTGGTTGTTGTGGATTTGTAAAACCCGGAACTACCATTTGTTCGGGTGCTTAAATGTTTGCTCGATTTTAACAAAGATATCGATAGGCATCACCGAAGTGATGAGATATCCAAAATCCATTTCAGCTTGGATTTATCCGTAGATTCCCACGGTATTTCGCTGTAACCAAATGTCGCTTTGGAGCTCCTTTGATACCTAGCTTGGCTTATTGCATGGAAGGTATTGGTGAACTGAACTTGGCCCCTCTCTTGCCGTAGTGTGGTCCATCTCATGTATTGTTCCTCATAGCTGCCAATAAGGTAGTATTGTTCCATCAAGATCCACAAAAAATCCCAAGTGGGCTCTGCAATTTCATATATTCCGTGACTCTCTCAGGAACTCATTTCCCAAGTAAGTTTCCCACCAATGTTTGACATGGGGAGAGAGACTTAAGGAGTGCTGGCGTGATCTTTTCCTTGTCCGAAAATCTATGAACAGAGAAATAACCTTCTAGCAGTATTAACCATTTATCTAGGAGTAGATTCAGATCTATTTGACCTTCAAATACGAATATCAAAATTAACTCCAGACTTGAAGGGAGAGGTGCCTCCAAAGTGGTTGCTTGATGAAGATGCGTATGTTGCTATCAATAGGCGTTCAAGGATGTGGGAAAATTCTCCATCATTTCGTCTCCTTGTCACGTGAGAGCTTGCTCAAGCAATGTGACCGAGGATCAGTTCGGCTCCGTCATTTTTCTTTCTTTCCGCCATTGAGGGTTTCTTGGTGTGCGCGAGAGTGATTGTCCTCAAGAGAGACAAGATCAAGACCCAACTTTCTATAATTCGACTGTCAGGACATGCACTAAAAATCATATCGCAGCAACTCGATACCACTCCATCCATTATTTTCTTTATAAAATGAGAGCAGATATAATAAAGAAATGAAAAAAAAAAAAAAAAAAAAAAAAAAAAAAAAAAAAAAAAAAAAAAAATCAGAGATGCAACCATAAACACAGAGATACAAGTATCACACGCATTTCTATTAATGAAATAAATGTACGTAGGATCAGAAAGTACGTGAGTGAAAGACTCGCTAGAATGGTGGTAGCTTATCTCCTCAGAAGAGATGTGATCGCTTACCGTGATCCGTGAGAGAAGATGATCACAATGAGGTTCTAGAGGCCTTTACAATGTATCGGAATGCTAAAAGTCCTAGACATCCAAAACCTAACCCTAGGAGATGAAGCTCAAAAGTCATGTGGGCCCTGCTTGGGTAAGTGAGTACATCAACTTCCGTCGTAACTTTTGCATAATGATCTCCGCTTTAGGTGTGGGATAGCTCGTTGGAAAGGCATTGTCGAGGAGATTCATTTTGGGCCTAATTATGCATTCATATATCATTGACAACCTCTATCTCAAACTTTCATTTGGACCCTCAAATGGCTCCCCTGGAAGTTAAAACCCTCGGCTAGAAATAGTGAATTGCCAAAATGGTTAGAAAATTGTTTTGAGCTATTTGAAAAAGGTGGGTGGCCACCCATATCCAACTGGATCAAAAAGAGAAATGAAAATATCACTACTGTGTAAAATGGAACGTTCTAAGAGTAAGTATCATTATGTAATCTTCGATCCCAATTATATACAAGATAATAAATCATCAAATATTTGTAACTCATATGAATACTTGAATACCAAAAAATAGTATGATTCATAAAATCACGAAATTATTTCTCCAGATCACATGTGAAAACTTTCAAATTGAAAGAAGGATATAATTTATCTCTTTGTTTCAAAATGGTCTTTTTCCTTTCTTATTTTTTGGATCAACTAGATATTTATCGAATATTTATGAAAATATATCATGTCATTCAGACAATATTACGAACAACAGTCTGATCCGAAGTGAGCGATTGGATTGGAAGGAAAGGAATTGACGAAGGTGAGTGTAAAAGCCTTTAGTCGGGAGAAGAAAAGGTATATGGATCTGGTATCATTGGGTGGAGCAAGGATAAAACCTTTTTCACAAAAATTGGAAAGAGTTAGTACAAAAAATTGGATCAATGACAACGATCCAAAACCTCAAAAGGAAAAAGGGGATACTTTTATCGAAAACTTACAGCAGCTTGCCAAAACAAAGGCTAAGAGAAAAGAGAGAATATGAATAATGTGGCATTACATCGATAATTGGATCGGAAATTGCATAAGCCTTAGGTAATTTTCCAAAAAAGGGATTATTTGAATAGATAAAGGCATCATCTAGAAAAATATTGAGCATAACTGGCATTTTTCTTCTCCAAAAAAATTACGGGGGGTGGGGGAGGGGGGTTAAAGCCAGGAAATTCTTTGATTGATCAAATCGATCAAGAAGCTCTTCAACAAGTTTGACCAGACTTGGGGTTGGAAGGGATGATTCTTTCATACACACAATATTTTACCCAATCTAATAGAAAATGATCCATGAATGGATATTCTTGTCCCTTTTTTTGTTTTTCCTATTATGTCCAATTCCATCAATAACCTATTTTATCAAAATATCCACAAAATTTTCCAGCCCAATTGGGATCTTATCTAATGAATCTTGAATCCTAATGAGTTGAAAAAAAATTGGATATAAGTATTCATTAGCATATGAATAGAGAAATATGATGGGAATGGGGCGTGGCCAAGCGATAAGGTAGCAAGTTTTGATCCTTTTATTCGGAGGTTCGAATCCTTCCATCCCAGACTTATTTCATTGGTTCTTGTTTTATGTTCTCTCTCTCTTCCCTTTTTTCTTTCGTAAAGGTAAATCCAAAATTTTGTTCTACTTTTTATCATAATTTCACCATACTTATCATAAGGGAATGTGATTACAATAGGGAAGGGATAAAGGGATGTCTCTGTGGTGAAAGATGGGATACAGATCAATTTGAGATAAGGTTCAATTTATGAAATTAGACCATTGGATGTATGATGGTCTTGTGTAACCACAAAAATTGGCATAATAAGTTGATAGATGCACTCTAGGCAAATCGTCTTACTCCAAAATATAGTATTGAACATTCCCCATATACTTTGGTGTATGGGAAGGAAGAAATATTACCTTTGCATGTGGAATTGAATTCCTTGATACTTATAATAGATGGCAAACAAAAAGAAGAACAATTACTAATGCAAAAACTGTATAATGAAATCATGCAATTAATTAGAAGACCAAAGGGAGCAAGCAACACTGGCAATGAATAAGAGACAAGATGTGATCAAGAAATATTTTGATAAAAGTACAACTTCAAAGGATTTTCAAAAGGATCAATTAGTTTTGTTATGGAATAAATCAAAAGAAAAACCATAATTCCACACGAAATTTGAAGCTCTTTGGATCGATCCACATCAAATCGAAAAATTAATTGGTTATAGTTCATACTTGCTCAAGGATGTCAAGGGAACAATCCAGTCATTTCTTATGAACTAGCAGCATCTGAAACATGTTTTTTGTTGATCCCCCTTAGTTAAAATTTGTACATAGTCATTCTGGGTATTCCTTGTACATATTGTTAGGTTTTTCCTTCTTATTTTCTTTTGAATCCATTTTTCCCAATGAATGAATATTTTGGATTCTCAGCAACCCATAGGGGGTCGTTGTCCCACAATTGGAGGAAAATGTCGATCCACATTCGCGATCAATTTTCTCTTTCAGTTGATTATCCATAAGATTCTTCCCTTGTTTTTCTTTGTCTTTTATTCATTAGTCTTTTTCTCCTTTGTCGATTTTTCTCAACACTTAGCCAAATTCAAGTAATGGGGGGCGCAGGTAGAACAAGTCTCTATCCTTCACATATTTAGTTCTTAATTCCACAATCATGCATCCTCTAAAATGCACCTCTTACTTCCACATTCCCCAATTCATACCTTTTTCACTTTCTAACACTTGACCATTTTTCGTGAAATGTGAAAGTGGGGCCACTTACCATCCGAAAACCATCCGACAACCTTTTGTTGAGTCTCTAGGTTCATAGGTCCACAGTCCCATATTCTCCAAAATGCACGCTCTACCTCCACGATCTGCAAAACTACCATCTCCCATACTTAGTCGCATTTATTGTTTTGGTGTGGGCCTCTTTACTTTTCTCCATACCCTCAAGTCTGCAAGCCCTCAGGTCTATAATGCCATGTTCTACATTTTGCACTTTCCAACTCTCATATTACACTCCCATACTTAATACTTTTCATCTTCCATGACATCACATCACCACTTCTAATCACATTTATTTTCCCTGCGACATCATCTTCCACTTGTGTAAGCATAATATTGTTATTAAATTCGCGAAACACCTGTAAACCTTGCAATAAATTCAAATCTCATGCAATTCGACAACATTAAAAAAATATTTACATTGATTGAACTATTGGGACAATACGTGGTAAAATTAAGTAAAAAATAATGTGTCAATTTTTAAATATTGACAGTAGCACCCCCAATTGCAAAATCCAAAAGTAGAGAAAATTATGTTAAGTAAGAAAAAGGAGTTGTATTGTGGAGACACACTAAACACACTTGGACGTGAGGATCAAGAGTTTCATTGGTCAAGGGAATACAATTACTACAAGGCTCTTTCTCCAGCGGAGAAAGATACAAACTTAACTTGGACTTCAGGAATAACATTAGCGGGTTGCATTCTAGAAGTAACATATTTCAAAGAAGTTGTTCAATGGCGTGCAGATAAGTTCAACTATGAAAAAATAATGATTCAACTTCAAGGAAAACAATCCATTTTTTTAGCTCCTTTAGTATTTTCTAGAATTTTATGACTCCCTACATCTACCTCGAAGCTTAAAAACGAAGAGGTTAACAAATTTTTGAAATAGCATAGAGGAGGGAAGATGTTTCTAAGAAATTACTTGGTCAACCGAGGCAGTAACCCTAGTATTTCCAAGATTGAGGTAACTTTGTTGAAATACACATACAGAGAGTTTGCATGGTTGTTTTCTCTTATTATTGGTACAAAATCTACTACATATGTACAAAGAAATATAATATATGTCCTGCATTTTGCTTTGCATCAGAAAACCATTATAGACTCGGGCCACCTTATTTCGAGTGAAGTTGATTTTCAACTAGATAATTTGAAAAAGACTTGAAAATTCTATATGACCTCTTACCTCATATTTTCCACACAAAGCTCAATATAAATTTTACCTAGTTCACAATAATTTCATTTTAGAGTTCAAAAAGTTGTTTTTTTCCTTAGTACATCAATATTATCTCTTGAACTTGCCACCTTTCTCTCTGGGAAAGGATTTTATGAGACTTCCGAGGAATTTACTGTTATCAGGTTATTCAGGGGTGAAGAAAATAATTTTCTTCTCCCATTTTATGTATTAGATTAAATTTTTGCTAAGGAAATGTGCAGACAGTATAAAATATGGGCCCATTTTTCAACGCGAGGAGGAAAAAGCAATTCATACCTTTACCATGGAAAATTGGAGAATTCATTGTAAAGCATATAACCCACCTAGATGATATTCCAACCCATCTTGACCAGCTTGTCTTCAAGGAAGCCAAATTTGTTAAGGGTTTTGACCAAAATGATAAGTTCACTTCACATATGGAATTAATTTGCTATTCTTCATATTTCACTAAAATTGAACATTTTCAAGAAGAGGTCGGAGATAATTTGGATATCCATGAAGTTGTGGCAGACCAAGTTTTAGATAATATGGAAGAATTGATCAGTACCAATGAAGGTTACCAACAACATGGAAAACAAGTAGCAGACAAAAACCTTAGTTCACCAAATAATTCTCAAAAGAGTACTCCATCACGAACAAAATATAGGACCAGTGGTATTGAAATGAGAAAAGCATCATCTAGAGGCTTAGATGATGGTGGTGATAAGGACCCACCAAGAAAAAATAATTGAAAAATCCCATATTGTGTATACCTTTGTTAAAATAAAATTAAATACATCAACAACATGGTAAAGCATACTTGAAACCCAAGAAATTCCACAAGCAATGGATGTTTACGAGCTGATTGAAGAACACGGTTGGCCTACACAAAGACTATTGAAACCAGGGAAATAATCAATTGATTTCAGTGGGGTTGCACCATCAAAAATTGCACAATTCCATGGTGCAACCGAAGAGGCTTTGAAGGTGTCTCTTGATACTATGGAAAGGGAAAATTTGGAATTAAAACAAAAAATAAAATAATTGGAAGCAACGTTAATGTCGGGACCTTTATTATTTCCAGACCCTCTATATACAATTCAACCAACACTTGTGTTAGAAAACATTCTGGAAAGAAGCATTAAATGTAAAGGCTTATAAAGTTTGTTGCAAGCCATAAGAAAGTATGTTGGGGATGCAATACAGAAAAGAGTCGAATTAATTCAAGAAGTTTGTGATCTTGCTCAAAATATTGTCAATTTTTCATCAAGAATTACAAATTTCAAGGAATATCTGCAAACTTATTTAAAGAATGATGAGAGATTTTACAAAGAAGCTATGAGTACATTCTGGGCGAAATTTTCGACGATATTACCAAAGAACTTGATGGTCCTAATCTATTAATGGATAGAATTCTATTTTCAAATGAAACATTAATAGAACAATTGGATGCATTAAAGGTAGCTTGGGCAAATGAATTTAGGGAAACAATAAAATTTTCGTAAAAAGAAGTTGAAAAGTGGTAAGTCAGATATATTAATAGAAATAATGAAATGGATAACATGTTGCACCAATTAGAGAATTTGAAAATGAATTATTTGAGATCAAAACTAAGCATGAGATCAAGGTAGCTCTTTTGAAGGAGTATATCGAGGAATGTTTAAAGAAAGCATTGCCCATTTTTCTTGTCTCCTTTCTATGGATTACTATGTTCATAATGTTGTGATGGAAATGTATGTCTTTATTTGTCATACACAATTGGTTTATGAACCTTGTAACATATTGTATATAATTTTGGAAGATACCCGGTCTCAATCTGTATTGCTGAATGTGAATATTTGTTTTCAATAAATCTGGTCATTGAG
>SNQJ01S0086646.1:1371-27795 GCA_010110895.2 Picea sitchensis
CTTCACTTCTTGGACACCATTTCGGTCGATTTGTTTTTTTAAATTGGGCATTTTTCTGAGAGGAATTCAAATATCCAATTTGTTTGGCCAAATTCTACATAGAAAGTTTCATATCTGAATCTGAAGTGTGTCGCCCTTTTTTTTCCCCTAGAAAAAATTTGTCAAAAAGAGTCAAAAAATTCTCCCCTTCTTTGGCCAAGAAAAGTGCTTTGATTCCACTTGTTAAGTCCCTGAATAAATATGAAGATAAATCTCAAAATAAATCCACAATATCAACAATAAAAACTCAAACCATTCACCATAATATGAACACAAAATGTAGACAAAACCCTTGAGGTAGGGTAACACCATATATTAAACCTTATGGAAGGATAAAAGTCCTCAAGGAATCATTGCTTGTACAATCACAATATTCTTCACTATGTTTCATTACATTTCTTACACTTCTTTATATATCTCTCTCTACCTATTAGGAACCTTCTAGAGAGTCTTCTCACATTTATTACATTTAACTACCATAGTGGACCTTTATTAATATAGTGGACCTAGTCCACCTTACATTGAATTCCCACATTCTCAAATATTAAATGACTTCCACTAATAATACATAACCACATTCCCATTGGGTACCTCCCTAGATACCCCATATTACCTCCCTAGGTATACTACATATTTTTGGCATCGGCGAAATCCAAGCAAAAAAAATGACCACGTAGTGCCAATAATCTTCAATCACCGATGTATCATTGGCATCGGGAAAAAACGAAGGAGGATTATGTTGGTTGTTCACAAAGAAGATTTAGGAAATGGTTGATATCCCATTGGCATTGACAAAATATGACAGGGATAAACATTGACATGGGCCATGACGAACCTCTGATAATTGATTATTGATACATTTGTTCGGGCTCGGTGAAATCTCAAAGATTTAAATCATGGAAAATTTTCGCGTTGACACATCGTCGATCACTGATCACCAATTCATGTTCAGCATCGGAAAGTTTCGAGGGGGGTAATCCGGGAACACTTGTTTAAACATATTTTCGATCGTCGATCCTTGATACTTTTTTAGCATCAATAGGGTAGGACCTATTTGTTAAAAAGATTATCTAACAAAAATCCTTGATTCTGAATAAACTCTTAAACAAAGAAGCCAATTTCAAACGCCATGTGTCTTTGACGGGTAGGCATTTCGTATAGCCTAGTTTCATCCCAAATCACCTTAGGTTTCCCCGTGTCCTAGTCACACTTCCAAGTCAGCATTTCCACATCAACATTGTACGACAAGATGGATCAGCATCAGATTTTTTGCCAAGAGATATCAACGAACATTGTCTAAAGAAAAGCGTCGACTCCCAATCCACCCGTTTAAATTAGCGGAATGATGGGACATTTTCAACACAAAATAAGATTAGATTCTACCATTTAATAGGACAATTAATGTTTCTCTCTGCATATGTTGATAACTCATGCGTCGATCGAATAACTGGAATTTTAAATCGTCGATGAACCTACGACTGCATTTAATCTCGAGCATAATGCGGAACATGCGACAGCTTTTGTAGAACTACACTTACACCCTGAATTGAAGAACTGATGCGACAAGGTAAGTATTCTTTGCATTTAAATCACTAAGACAGTTTCGAACTCCAACATTCTGAACACAAGTTTCTCATTTCCAGAGCAGTCGAAGAAGCGAAAAGAGCGTCTCAAGAGTTGCACTTGATTCTCAAAATTTCAAAACCAAGTTCAGCTAGTGCGAAGAAGAGGTATGTGTTAATTTATCATTTTGGTGGTCGCAATTTATTTATATATTAGTATTCTCTCTGCAACACGGTGTCTAACTCTACTCTTTTTGCAGAAAAATTCCTCTAAGGAAGCCAACAACCAGAGGCTCGCCAAGGGCACCAAAATTGAAGGAAGCAGAGGTCGATGAAGGATCTTCTCCTGGGGCTGCGAAGAAGTTGGAATTTGCTACTAGAGTGAAACCTGTCATCAAAATGTCAACTAAGAAGGAATTTTATCAACCCCTTGATTTTGGTGATATAGAAACAAGCACTGGGACAAAGACAATGCTCCCACAATGGGGAGATTTGTTCAATAAAATTAATCGAGAAGATTACCTGTAATTTATTCCCTACAGCGACCCGAATGTAAGGGCGCTCGACGACCAGGTTTTTTCGAACATCCGGTGGTCATGCCTACATATGGTAGCATGTAAAACCCTGGTATTTCCCTGTATTGAGACTTTGGGGTGGATAATTGATGATACAGACGCGATGAAGTGCCTAGTCAATGATGAGAATGGTTGATGTCTCGGTGTTTTTCTTCCAATAGAGGTCCAGAAATATTACAAGATCAGGGACCCGGAGGAGTGGTTAAACACAAATTTTGTAGTGAAGTTCTATGAGTTCCATGACACGAGCCAATTAATGGCCTCCTGGTGGAAGGAAGACAAAAAATTCACAAACTGGAGCAATGGCTAGTACGGGACAACAAATATAAGGGAACCATACATCTATTTAATGGCTCTAATCTGTCGATTATACGGGGAGAGATATTGCACTAAGTTATCAAAGGCATGGATTCCCCTGGAATAAACTGTGTCCATCTACAAGAGTATCTTCAACTGGGGAGCAATCATTTCTAATCAATTGAGCACAAGCATATTGCAGGCTCAGACACCAAAGGATGGAGAAGCGCTCATTTTTCACATGGATTCATATCTACTAGATGTGATCTACGCGAGGAATGTCTTTGTCGGCATGAATCTAAGCTGGCATGTCGTCAAGCTACCTGTACATGTCTACTTCAACATCTTGTGGGAAAACAGGTACAAAAAATCTTATGCTCTCATCTGTGATGAATTCATAGCTCGGGTCTATTTTATTATTTTCAATAAAGAATGCCCAAGACTGTCTGTAGTGGCCAAGAAAATGATTTCAAAAGTATTCCATTCGTACCTAGATGAAACCATGACTTATATCATGGTGTTTGAGGCCACCAATGCACCACATTTACTCCCCGCTCACGTCCCAGACTGGCTCATCGTAGGATAAATCTATTACAAGACCATCCTACAGGGCTATAGTGCCACTTTGGTTAAAGACAAGAAACGAGCGTTCATACCCTATGGTTTCCATGTAGGGATTTTCATAGTGACAGATACTATGCAAGCTAAATAAGAGGGTTTGAGCCAACTGGAATACAGGTTCCCAACAAGCCAATTTCACAAACATGACCCCAAAGTCCTAGTTCTTCAACATGCGTCACAAGTCTCTTCCTGTTGGCCATACGCACATGATAAGTTTGAAGACGATATCTTTATAGAATGTGCTCAGGACTGGGAGGAGGTACTGCAAAGAAAATTTAACCCAAATATGACTAGGTTTAAAGCTATGAGTATGGATGAGCAAGTCGAAATGATAGAACAGATGGCTCAAGAAGCCCTCGGGGTTAGAGAAGAAAATCGAGCAGCAGAAACCACAGAGGCACAGAGGAGGGGGATGTTGTTATTAGAAGAATCTCAAAGTGTCAGTCAACAATTAGAAAATGATCCTCAACTATTAGAACCTATGAGGATCACCCTGGTCGACCCAATCAACATTAGAGAGGAGATAAATGGCTCAGAATCAACCCCACTAGAGGAAACTGTTGATCCAGAAAACCCCAGAGTTTCGTCACCGCAAGCCAGATCATCATTGAATATTCCAACCTAGCATGAGATATGAAGAACACCAGGTGAAACAGGTGTGCCTAATACCCTATTTGATCTAATTATTATCTATGATGATGAAGAGAGCTCAGAGGTCTCGCTTATAACTCTGGTACCAATTACAGAGGAGAAAGAACCAGGGGGGACATCTGTTCTAACTCCTGATGCATCAATTCCAAACCCTCTGCAGGGCAATCATGAGGTTGAGAGTACCTTAGACACTAAATTTCTCGAGTTATCGAAGACCCCAAAAGACAACTCCAGGGATGATCTAAGTTATGGTGATCAAGAAGAGGAATGCAATGGCTAGAGATCGGCACCTCAATAGTCGATCACCAAGTAAGTTTTGAGCCTGTGATTGTCTCTCCAATTAAGGTCAATACCCCACCACTGATGAACACCAAATGGAGGTCGAGCCATTGGAACATACAAAATTTTCTCCTGTCAAATAAGTACAAGAGTCAGTCCTAGAGAAAATATATATGGCAGGAAGCCTGGGAAACATTCTAACCTGGGGAGACCAACAAATCCCTGATCCCATGGATGAGGTCTCCAATATACAGGTGATTGCTTACGACAGGAAGAGGAAAGCCATAATGAGGAGAAAAAACAAGAAAAGGAGGATCACGCTGGATTGCGCGATTCTCATCACCACAGAAGAAAATATGCTCAGCATAGAAAATGCGAAGACATCTAAGCTAATCGACGCAGGGATGGCTATCATTGATGCCACACTTGATAGAGAAAAGTGAGATGAAAAGGAACTAGTCGCGACAAAGAAGGAACTAGACCATATGCGCCATCTGGCTAAATATTACCAAGACTCAACGCAAGCAACAATTTTTCTGAAGAGTGAATTCCGAGATGCATATGTAGAATTCACGAGCGAAAGACATCTCTTCATTGCATGTGTAGCCGATTTTCAAGAAGACACCCTCATGGCACTGGAAACCTGTAAATACGTGGAGAGATGGTATGAAAAGGCATACCAGACTATAGAACGAATCGATTATATCAGCATAGTATAGAAGGGCTGAGACAAGAAGGAGCATGGAATCCTAGTGTTGATGGATAGCAACATCTCCCAGATCAGGAAAGCAGCTGAATACTGGGTAAGTATGGCCTAGGAAACTTAGCGAGAGATACAGAAGAGGTGGGCCAAGTGAGAAAGAAGCTAGGAAAAGATCAATCGGGAGATGAAAGACATTGGCCTCCCAAAGTTTGGCTCACCTGGAGACTTTGTCGACTTGCATGACATAGTAAAACAACATGCAGAACAGGACTCAGCGTGGGAATTAGAGATCGCGTAGGTGACAAGTGACGCAAACGCGCCACCCAGACGGTCACGTCTGCTCTCACAGGACCTTCCTCTCTTCTCGGCCTGAAGAACTCAAAGGTTCTCCTAATTCCCTATCAAGAATCTTCCTACCCATAGATTCTCTTCGTCGCACGATCCCCTTCCTTAACTCCTCAGAGGATCGAAACTCGCAACTTCGCGAGTCCAACAGTCGAACACTACCCCCTCGGATCCCCGAGATCCGATGGTCAGTCAACTCGCTGACTTTTCCCTTTTCTTCTTCCGAGATCTCTCTCCCTCACGTCCTCGCTACTCACGATACCAAACTTTTGGTTCTCCAACCTCCGATACCCGAGGCGCCGAAACTCCGATGCTCACATGTGACTTGACCCGACCACAACCATCACTTCAATCGGGACTTCCGTGCTATCGCGATCTTGCCACTCGCGACTTTTCTCCTCGCGAGGTTGAATAACTTCCTCGTCGACTCCCCGAGGTCCGAGGTGCCGAGACTCGCGACCTCGCTTCCTCGTGACTTCGCTTCTCACGAGGTCGAATAACCTCTACATCGACTCCCGAGGTCCGAGGTGTCGAGAATCGCGACCCTGCGATCTTTAGACACCCAATGCTTGGGCCTCCACTCTGCAAGCTTCCGAGATGTGAGGTGCCACCTGTCCACTTGCCAATTCCCGTGGACCCACACTATCCTCGGAGTAGTCGAGATCTCGCTCCTCGCAATCTCGCGACTCTCCTTACCAAACTTAGTACACCTTCCTCATGAGGTCCCGATGGGTGATCTCGTGAACAGTCCAATGGCCCTGACCAAATTGGATCAATGGCGCTGCCCTCCTGAGCTTTGAATCCTCTCCATGCCTGCACTGTAACTGCCTGGCACTTCCGGGAGATCCAACGGCTATCGAAATCTCGTGAAATCTCCTCCAAATATTTCATCCGTCCGTTCTTCTCCTTGAGGATTCTGCGAAATAAAGAAGTGTCTCTCTATGAGACCCGTTTGCTCGCTCGCCAACCTCCGACGCTTTCCTCCGACTTTCAACGGAAAATTCCCTGCACTTAGTCTTCAGGGAGTTCAAAGGTCTATTCCTCCTGATATTTTTCCACAACTTCCACAGTCTCTTAGGAAAAAGAGATCTATGTGCACGCACTTGCAACTATGACCTGAAACCTTTCACGTGCAAACTTCTTGTGCTTTCCGTCAACGATATCACGGGGGTTCTATACCTCCTGAGATTTTCCACTCTGATTCTTTCAAAGGAACTTGCACGCACTCCTCACGGCAATCGTTCAACAACTCTCCAAGTGTTGAATCCTTCAGACTCTGCGCACTTCCTGCAGCAGCAGTCTTCGATCTCCTTTGCTCAGATTAACAACTAAGACTTATTCTTCAGCCTGTGCACTCCTTGCATGACTTCAACAACCCAAAACCACTTTTGGGCGAATGAGAACAAGAGTTAAACTACTGAGCCTTCATCAACGCACTCCTTGCGGATGAATTCAACTGCACACCTTGCAGGAATCTCCTGGCTCAGATAGAGAAACAATTGAAACTCATTCCATCTTTTCTTCAGACTTCAGTTTGAATCACAAAATCACATTCACAGCATATACAAAGCAAATGCATAACAAGAAATCAAACATTCATGAGCATAACCTCAACACATAGAGAAAACAACACAAACCATGAGCTTGAATTAAAGCTTCCTTCTATTAATTCAAATGCTTGTACATGGGTGTTCTTCAAGCACTCTTCTCTGCTTGCTCATACTACAATACGTTACAATGATACAATGAGGGTGTCTATATCCGTTTTCCCTCTCGAATTCTAAACTATCAAATCTAGACTTAAAAATCCTATCTACCAGCATTAACTAGATTAAATGCCTCCTATCTACCTAAGGATGAGAGCTATCCGCTCAAGGTCCATTTCAATATACAAGTGTGTCGTCTCTTAAATGGGTCATTTAAGATCATGCAACAATTCCAAAGCATTTTCAAAATGTGTGTTGGCTTATCCAGTTGTCTTCCGCTCCACGCTGGCTCGCTTGATGAGTTGGCGATGCTCCTGCATCAACAAGCATGACATCGGGTCAGGTACAGAAGTTTATGGAACATCCAATCAAGGCTCGTGCAGTTCTACAATGTTTAAGTGCCAAAGTGATCAAATATATAGAATGTGCAATAGAGATGAAGGAAACCCTTTCAGCCCCGATGGACTAGCATATATTCTCATATGCTAACACATGCGAGGATCTCTTCGTCAAGTGGTCAGAATACGAGAAGATCCATCCACTCTAGTAGAACTACTAGATGATCTCAAGATAACAAAGAGATCAAGCGCCACATGTCAGTCTTTTGTTTTACTTAACATAAACTTTTAGCAACTATTTTAGGTTAGTGATTCTTTATAAATAGGAGGATCGAACTTTTGGGAAGGGTCGATGGTTTTGGGAAAAGACCCTCTTTTTTGAGAATTGTAAAGAATTATTTATGAGCAACTTTAATTAAGAAGTTGTGTTTAGAACCAGAGACAAAATTTAGTTTTTCATCAAAGGCGTTAAGTGATTAGATTGAGGAGGAACTACTTCCATTTTTTAATTCAGTAGTTGATGATGTAACGAGTAAGAGTTTTTGAATCTATTGATAAGCTATCTTTTTCAATACTTTAACAGTTCTTTTGTTCTGAATAATGAAAAGCAAATCATTATGTTAATATGTGATTGATGGTAGAGATAAGGAAACTATTTTTCTTGCACTTATCTTATTGCATGTGTATTTTCTTTCCATAAATTGTATCTTAGTCAGTGTTGAAATACTAGCAAGTTAATGTATTATTACTAGACTTGTATTAGGTGTGAATATCATTGTTTGTTCGCTAGAGCACAAGGGTTATCCCAGGCTCAACATTCCTCAGTAGTTAATCATTCCCTCTATCAGTTGGTTTATACCTTCACACCTTACTTTATTAGACTCGTCTAATAAAAGAAAAGACAAAAAGAGAAACATTTAATCTGAAGGAGGAACTTTCACAGAAAGATATCCTGTCAATTACTAAGTAAATACCATCGGTAAATTGGCTAGATTGAAAGATCTGGAGAACCATTCCACCCATCAAACACTGCAGAGCCTAATTGGGCCTCTAAGGCGGGTTTGGTTCCTACTGTTGAGTTAAAGGGATCGCGTACCCCTCAACATGAAGCTAATGGAATTTGAACCAGGACTACATGTATTTCTTCTTCCACAATAGCCATGGGAGCTTCTTCCACCACCCTATCTTGGCCTGAGGAGGGGGGTGGTATCACTAAGGAATTATCGAGACAGACCCGATAATTTGAGGGTGATTGGGAAAAGAGGCACAACCTTCCTTTCCTGGCAACAAAACTGTAGTAAGAAGGCCCTCTCTTGGGATTTCCTCTTTCCCGAGGCATGATGGAGCATGCAATCAAGATGCCTAATAGGAGCAGAGCATGCACATAGGAGAGGAAGAAGGCTAGAGAAGCACAAGTTGTGTCAAAACCCAAGAGTTGTTCCAAATCCAAATGACAAGAACCATTGCTTATTGACACAGACCTATCAGCCCTCAGGCCGAGATTCGCTCACAAGATCGTTCTCTATCCCCTTGAGCCAAAGCAGCTCCTTTCGATTTCCTGCTGAAATCTGCAATTTATCAATCCACGGGTCCTTTTCGTAGCTCGTAATCTCGCGAGTTTGCGAGTTGTGACTTTCGACTCTTCCTCTCCAATCCCACGATAAGAAAGATCACGAAATGGGTACAGCTCTTATTTTGTCAGCGCCTTCCATGCGTGACCATTGGCTAGGCTTAATTACTAGCACCTCTCGCTACTCGCCACTTCGCGAGTTTCAACGTCGAGCCCTCATTCTCTTACTTCACGAATACCCGATATGCGAGAGTCAATGGAGTGTTGACCCCTTCCACTAGGTGACGTGTGTCGACCTGTCTATTTCCCAGACCCACCTTGTAGTTCTGCCATGTGTCCCTTGTGCCCAGCTTTCTGCACTTTGTGACTTTTGATGTCGAAAGCAACTCCTTCCAGCCTTCGAGCCCTGGAATGCGTGATAGGCGATGGGGTTCCTAATCCAACAGTCCTCTCGTTCTCTGGATCCAACGGTTATCCTCACTCCTCGCAATTTCGCCACTCGCGACTTGGAGCACCCAAGTTTTTGGGCTCTCACCTGGCGAACCTCTGAGTTCGCGAGATCCTTCGATCTCTGCCACCTGTCCTCCTCCGATGGACAGCTAAGATTCTCTCAGGACTTCAGGATTTTCGGGACAAAAGTCTCGACCTCTTATCCTCCGTTATGTCGAAATGTCGAAATTCTGACACGTCGTCAACGTGTGTCCCACGATGAAACTTTCTGCCTTTTTGGAGTTTTGTATATCGCAACTTCACGAATCCTGATGCTTAACTTTCGGCTCTTCAACCCACGAAACCCCGAATTGGTCAGTAAAGTTCTGACCTCCGTGTCGGTGAGTATGCCACCTGTACACTCTCAGATGGACGGTCCTGATTCTCTTCGCAGTTTCACCACTCGCGAATCTTGATGCAAAGATTTTAAACCGTAACTCCCTTGCTCCTCTACATGATCCGATGGTTCTCAGAACTTCGTGAATTCTCCATGGAGAATTCCGACCATCAAATCCCTCCTTGACGATTTCTGCGAAATGAACACGATATCTACTTTCAGAACTTGTCCTCCTGCAAAACAACTTCGCTACGCGTCCTTTCAACACTTTAAGGCACTAATTCTTTTTGAGTTTCTCTTTGTCAACTTCGAAGATCCTATCCCTCCTGAACTTGGTTGAAAAATCCTCGAGTCCTTTGGGGATAATTCCTGCATGCACTCCTTGCGGCACTTCTTCAAATACACTCTAGTATTTGAGCCTCTGCGACTCTGTGCACTCCCTGTGACAGCAATCTTTTCAACAACTCCCTTAGGTTACAAACTCTGAGACTCTTCTCGGCCTGCGCACACTTTGCACGACTCTTGTGCTTAACTTGCACTTCTGCGAGAATGAGAACTATGTTATCTCTCCTGAGATTGCAGAGACGAACTCTAACTTCTGTCAACACACACCTTGCGGACAATTTCACTGCACTCCTTGCAGGAAAACTCTTTCTTAGACAGAGAAACAATTGAAACGCATTCCTTACTCTCCCTCTCTTCAGATTTCAGACATTAAATATGAAATCAAACATTCATGCATCAAAGCAAATGCATAATAGAGAGTAAACAAGCATATATCAATCAGCATGTACAACACAGAAAGCAATTGGACACCATGAGTCTAAACTAAAGATCTTTTTATTAATCCAGAACTTCTGTACATGGGTCCTTCTACACAGCTTTCTGCTTCTTCTTCCCTATGCTCTCTTGATCATGCTGCTAATGTTACAATGATACAAGTGAGGGTGTCTATATCCATTTTCCCTCTGGCTCCTAAAACTGTATAATCTAAGAATTCAAAGCTACCTACTTACATTTACTAGTATAAATGACTCTTAGTCCTTTAGATGAGAGCGGGATGCTCAAGGTCTGTCTATGAGAACGCCCTTTCTTAATTGTTTCATTTATGTTTGGTGTATCAACTTCAAAACATTTCAAACAATTCATCATGTGCCAAAATGCATTGGTATTTGTCCCACGCTTACTTGATGTTGGCGATGCTCCTGCATCACTTACCTGTTGTAAATGATGAGGCACCGAAGGAGTTGAAGGGACCTGGCTCTTGCACCCTATACTCATCCCGACCTGCCAACATTGTTGTGTTAAGGAATCCATTAAACCAGAGTTGAAAAGTCATCGCACCTGCACATATGAGCCATGAATGCCACTCATCCTACAAGATATTGATGAGAGGGTGGCAACGTGTGCATTTAATGCCTTAATGTGCATGTTTTCCACCTGTCACCCCATCCGGGGGATCACTAGAAAAGTTATTTACCAAATGTGGCACAAAATATAGCACCAGAACTCGGGAAAATTTATTTCAAAACTACAAACTAAATAATAACACTGCCCTGCCATTATTGTTTCCAGCAAGGTGGTGAAACAAAATCTACCAGTAGAGAAGAGATGAGTCGAGCATGGAAATGAGGGAAAAGAATACATGTAGAGATTGTAAAAAATGCAAACTTATTGGACAATATGGCGCTAAGATATGTCGAAGAAGGACCATAGGACTGACTATAGGAACCAGGTTATTTTTACTCTGTTTAAGCAACATGAGCAATATTTCAACCACAATCTCTAAAGGAAATAACATTATGAGCGCACACCAACAACAAATAACACATTCAATCACCATTGCACAAAGCTAAGGCTAAATTAACATTGCAAATCTTAAATGTGTTTGATGAGAACAACTACAAGAAGCATACCTTCAACTAGATGCTTGAATTCTTTAAGCAAAATAAGTTCCAATGCTAGAAATTTGAGGGTTAGGGTTCGAACAAATAATCCTTGCAGAGCTCAATTTGATAGACCAAACAAAACACAAATGAGTGAACGTAGAAGGTGGTAAACCCAACGAAAAAAATGTGTACATGAATTCAATACATGAGGCTCACATCGCCTCAGTATTTACTTCTCTTTTCCACATCATATTTCCATTAACATTCACAACCAATAGTGGAGCAACATCTCATGCCACATTCTATATTTCACGTGCTTCACATCCTACATACCATCGCTTTAATGCTCTCGAAATAATAGCCAAGTCACAACTTTTTCAAATAACCCACATTCATGCCCAAAACTATGTAACAATGGCATATAATCAACGACCAATCTGCTTAAAACAAGATTTGAGCAATACCAATAGACCATACGAAGGATTTGCAATATATATCATATGCATTGTGTCAAACAATAGGTTCAACCATTTAATCATAACTTGTCATATTACTTGACTTATATATGCAAGGCTCGAAACCAATACAAAAAAGTGTTGTAATGTTTGAATAGTAATCATGTTGATTGTTGTAATAACATATTTTTCAATGTGGTTCCTTGTATTTTTGCTTTTTTTATTTTTGCATATGATAGTCTCAACATGTACCAACCATTAAATAGTGAAACAAAACAATGATCTTTGTGTAACGATTTGTTGCATGGAGAGTAATATAAGACAAAACCTTTACTTAAACATCCATCACCTCTAAAAATTCATTAATACAAGTGACTCAAGCATCAAATATTTTTAGGAGAACTGATATAAACTGTAAAATATCATTTTTTGGAGAAGAATTAAATGTCAATTTCTCTTTTAAACTAGGGATCCCCACCTATATTTAAGTATTATTTATAGTTTATATATAACTAGTAAAAAAAATTATTAATGCCTTGCAACTATTTGCAATCAGGTGACTAGTTGACAATTTTAGAGTCAACAGGTTACACCTTTCCAATGGTATAAGGAATTCCCAAAACGAGGATCAAAATGAAAAGTTATCATGAAAGCATCGAAAGTGTTTTCCATACAAGAACTTTATTTCAAAAATATGAAACAAATACTGAAAAATTAAAGAACACACATAACTGCAAAGTTGTAGATCTCGACGGGACCTTTCCAATGGTATAAGGAACACCCATAATGGAGTTCAGAATCAAAAGATATCATAAAAATATTGAAAGGGTATTTTCTCTGATTGACCAACTTTTTAAAAGTTTTTAATTGGTGCTCATGAAAATTGTCTATCGACACTTTCAAAAAAACATTTTCCTTTCCTATCAAAGTTTTCAAAAAAACTTGTTTTCTACTAGAGTTTTAAAAAAACTTCCTTTTTTTTGGCACTTTTGGAAAAAAAATTGTATTTTCGGCAAACTTCAAAAAAGTACTCGATATTTTTGGCACTAGGGAAAATTCTTCATACCTTTTTGGAGCTTTCAAAAAAATGTGGTAATCTTTTGACATTTGTTGGATTAATGAGAGGGGGGGTGAATCAGTAATAGAGTAATTCAATCATTTTTAACCAAAATGCAAGTGTTATATCATTGTAGCATTATCATCCAATAGTTGCAAAGTAAATAAACAATGAACAAATGAGAAAGCATACACATACACAGTACACCAATTTTTTTACGTGGAAACCCAAAGCGGGAGAAAAACACGAAATGTTTTTTCTTATATGTCTTTAAGAATTACATTCATTGGAAGCACCAACTTCCTTTGTTTTCCAGCTGCAACTGGAAGGAGGCTCCAACCCCCTAGTTTCTTAGGCTACACCACAAGCCTGAGGCTCAACTCCCCAATTCTCTGGATACGAACCCCAGAGGGCTACAACCCCCTATGTTCTTCGGCTTCTACAATCCAGAGATGGCTACAACAACTTGTCCTTACATCCAACCGCCCTAAAATATATAAGTGAATGATGGAACCATTGTCACATTATCTGTGAGATATATTGTTGTAAGCCTGTACCAATCAACCTGTAAATCAGCCTGTACCATTAACCATTGCCAACATGTACCATGCATCAGCATGTACCTCAACGACACCATAAGCTCGATACATCAACCATGAATCAAACCTGTACAAATAAAACCAATCACAATAACTTGTTCAATCAACCTGTAATCAACCTATACCATAAACAAGTTGCATAGACCATTGCACCAACCTATACCTCAACTTGTACCATCCAACGAGTTGCATCAATCATGCACCAAATATGTATAATCATGCATCAAATACACATAAAATATGACTCATCAAGATGTACCAACATGTCAGCCATACACCTCATGTATGTGCCAACTCATCAACTACTTGTCTCAGCTATGTATTTTACTGCTTATGTACCTCAACCAAAGCCCTCATCCGTTTCATCATCCAAATCCCCTGATTTGTAACTCTATAGTAGACCTAGTTGGCCATATAATCCACCTTACTGCAAACCTTCCTTGTACTTTAACAACAAGAGACTAGCATTTTTCATCCAAGAACTTTACTTTAGTCTCACATGACTAATTTTTGGATTAGTCAACAACCTAACTTTTAGAATAACCATAACTATGTATCTGTAATGAATAAATATCTAAAAATGGTACACAATGTTCTCCAGTGTCTTTTTTTATACAATTCCTCAGGTTTCACTACTTGAACCCTCTTAGAAAATGAGTTATAGCAAAACGACACACCTTATTGAATTTTAAAGCATTCTAGAGAGCAGACTTGTAGAGTGTTTACAGAATATTTGTTTAATGGATATGAAAATGATACAGGATACTAAAATGTGTACTCTAATCAGGCACATTTAATCTTACTAAATTTGGATCTATTATGAGAAGAGAGAAGTTATGACGCTTTCACTTGGAAACACTTGTTTTAGACTGGTTTCACGACTAATACAAATCCTATTTTCCTTGGAGTGTAACTCCAAAATGCAATGACCCACAAGATGAAAGTTTTTTCACGGCTACTTGGATATGTTTCCTTAACATCCTCCGAATTTCACGGTCTGAATCATTCCTAGAAAAAATGTTATTGCAATGGTGAGATGACCTGTAAATAACATACAACAAGCATCATCAAGGGAATTTATCCTCCCTTGAATTTCGGCCTTCTTTACTTCACCTTCCCTCTGAAATTCGGCTTATATATCCTTTTGTTACCTCAGTCCCTTGTAGATATTATATCAAGTGTGATTAAAATGAGAGTCTTGCCTCTTATTTATATGCTTTCATGTAGCCTCCAGGGGTTACCTCTTAACCATCTTAACCCACTTTTCCTTATTTTATGGTTAACCCACTTCCCAACCACTTTCCACTTAATAATTTCTCCATTAACTTTATAATTTAAATAATTTCTTTTGTATCCACTTTACGGCTTATAGGTACACTCATCACTTCCACTTTATTATTTACCTTCTGAAATCTCTTAAAACCCTTTCCTTATCTTAAAGGGCCCAACCCACTTCTAACCACTTGTCCCTTGGTAATTTATCCATTAACTTTGCCCACTTCTAACCACTTGTCCACTTAGTAATTTATCCATTAACTTTATTATTTAAATAATTTCTTTTGTATCCACTTTGACTTATAGTACACTCATCACTTCACTTTATTATTTAAATAATTCTTTCTTTGCAACCACTTTGACTACTTTGACCTTTTGGGGCTTCTAGATGACTCATGAGGGTTCTCCAACTTCACATGGCCATAACTCTCTAACTGTGAGCATTTATGTGACGTTCCACATACCACAGGAAATGGCATGACATGTACTATCGATCAAGAATAGTCTTACCTTCAAATATATTAAAACTTATACAATTATACATCAAACAAACTTGGGTCCATTACCCAAACCTTTGTGCTACCGGAATTCGCTACCCAAATAATCAACAACATTCTCCAAAATACTTTATGTTTTGCATTGACAACCTACAAAATGGTTTTTCTAGCCCTCTTAGATTTTGTAAAACTTCATCAATATCTTTTTTATCAAAATAAACTTGGTTTATTTTCGGACTTAGAATTTTTTCGAGTTTTTTCTTTAAGTCAAAACACTTGCTAACCTATATGATATGCATAAAAATTATTAAACTCAAAATATATGAAATCTCTTTACAAAATCAAAGAAATGTGGTACCCAAAAAATTTAAATTTTTTAGGGTGTCTTGTGTACTCAACAGACAATAGGAGTTAGTTAAGGTCAACTACTAATGTAATATTAGGTTAAAGTGTGCCTTTAGCGTGTTACCTTAGTGTGATTTTGTACTTTACTAATATGATGATCACAATAATGTCCTACACATAAGTGGTTTGACAATTCAAACACCTTCTAGATATTAATGATTCTTGATTTATGGCTTAACACCCGATCAATCCATGATCTCTATTTAAGGATCATGGATGGTTTTTTTCTATGATCAATTGTGAGAGATGTTCATGTACTTTATTCATTTTCAGATTAATATATCACCTCAAGTGGCCATGTTGGCTAAGGCCATGGTATGTTTCCCTCTTTGATGGTTTTAGCCACATAAACATCGATATATTGATCTTTGATTTGTATGTGTGAGCATTTTTTTAAAGTGTTTGACATGTGTGAACATACCATGTGTCACGTCCCCATAGCGTGCCATGCAACCATGCACCTCTGGAGGGCATGTGACATCACAATGTTTCATCCTTAGTTGCTTGGCAACACGAAGGTTACTTCGTCTGGACTATGTCTTTGCACCTAGAGCATACCCATACTTTGTTCTATGCTACTGATGAGTCACACTCCTACTCTAGTGAAACTCTTGTATACTTAGAGACATTCGTTAATTGCTTTAGCACTTGGTCATTTTTAAGCATACATCTAACTTGAGAAGCCAAGAGAACAATAAAACAAAAAATATATACAAGAGAAACATAGATATAGTGTGAGTGGCACAAACCGTGCCTAACACCTAGCTAAGTCTTTGCTATTGTCGAATAGTTCCAACATGATAACTATCGGCTTGGTTTACAATAGGGCAAAGAAAAATGACTTGTCTCACCTTACCAAGACACTCATCAATATATTTGTCACCACAAGACTCTCTGTTGCAACCGTCTCCGCGACCACCTGTGGTGCACCTCAAACATGTCATCAATCGCATATTTGTAGTCTCTTTGTTTCTGTAGACTCTGCCTCTTCGTTTCCATAGACTTCAAATATTTTGGTTTTGCCTCATACATGCCTCCACAGACCTATATTTCTATACTTAGCCAAAATATGCCCAAGATAAATTCACCCAACTCTATTTGTCGAACCCTCCTTCTCAAGGAAACACAAGTCCTCCTAGAGTGGAGTGACTTGGCTCCTTGAGGGAGCTCCTCCTCTTTGTCTGCCTCAGAATTGCAAAGCTCTTCTTCTCTCTAAGTTCTGCCAAACTTACCTTCATTGGTTGAGCATCCTTCTTCTCTTATAGGCTCTCCAAATTTCACCATCGCGTCCTTTGGGGGTGTCGTGCCCCTTTGTGAGCCCGTGTCTAAATGAATTGTCATTCCCCTTCACGGACCCGGTAGCCCAAACAAACCCATGCACTCACCAGCCATCGTCCCCATCCTTGGTGAGACCCTCATGTTGGAGCACCCCATCTGTCGAACCGACTCATCTTCTTGGGTGCATGCACCCCTTAGGTGAGTTAAGTTGACTTGTCTAAGTGCACCCCTCATGCTTTAGTCGATTTTCCCTTTGTCGATGGAGTGCCCAAGTCTTTCCCTTGAGTCTTCATCAAACCGTCTGTTGTTTGACTTGCATCACAAGGCACCTTGGGTGGAATCGTCCCTTGGCACGTTGTGCATCCAGGGAACCTCAACTCTCCCCTATATGAAGACATTTGTCTCATCATTCACACTGAGTGTCTTGCCTGCCTGATTCAAACTGTAGTGGAAGTGTGCGCACCCGCGATAAGCTATCAAGGCCCTACATCCTCCCCCACCTCAAGTCATTTTCTTCCTTGGAAACATCCACAAAATTTGCAATATCCAAGTCTTTGCCCAAAATCATGCCTCCATTGCAACCAAGTCTGCTGGAAACCCCAAGTTTCATGCCAAGTGGAAACCCCAAAGTTCTGTCAAAGTGGAAACCCCAAGTTTCCAACTCACACAACAATCATCTACAACTTGTGCAACCATCCACACTTCCCTTTTCCCAAAGTTGTGTGCAACCAATGGAAAGATGTCTCCTCCAAAACTACATTCACAAAGTATAATATGCCACTATCTCACTGCGACGATCACTATCCATTTGGTTTCTGCTACTACCTCAACTACTACTGCAACCCCAACCAAAAATTCAAAAATGTTTAAGTGTTGAACTCCTTGTGACTCTCTATTGCGATTGTACTTCAACCAAAATTTGTCACATCTCTGCACACTAGATGCCTCAAGTCCTACATTAGTTGGGTAGCTAATCTAATCATCACGTCTAGTTCTTGAAATGTATCTACGTGCCAAAAATTAATCTTTTATGTTCGCATCTTTGTCACTCTATCCAACTCCAAAGACTAAGGCAAGTTTTCATCCTTTCCTCACTCTTATACATTGTGGAGGAGTTGCACTTCGAACCTACTGGTGCATCCATACTCAACTTCCTTTCGTAATTCATTCCATCCCTACAACGATCTCATATCAAGCCAAGGTCGCCCCTCACCTTACTGCACTATGAAGTCACCCCAAAGCAAAGTCATCCGGAGAAACCTGGCTCCATTGTCCTCCTCATGGCACATTAAGCCAATATTCCCCAAGAACTGCACATTCAGAATGCCTTTGCCTTACTTCTTCATCACCTGACCATGTTATTGCATATTCCTCCCTATGCCTTGGAATGGTTAGGCTTTTTTACCCTCCCATGCCTAGGGGTAACTGGAGGAGATCATTTCTTGAGGCCCACAATGGAGAACATGATATACACCATGATGATGATGATATGATTAGCATGTCCACATATGGCAGCCCATCACCCCCCCTCATTTGCCTCCCAATTGGATCAACCATGGCTCATCGCATTCAAGCAACCCAAAGTATGGAAGATGGTAAGTTATTGTCACCATGAGGTATGTTAGTCCTTCGTTCATGCAAAGTGTTGCACTTGATTTGTCACGAATGTGGATGAGGATCTTTGGTTGAAGTTGGATAATGGATCACAAGTTTGGGGAATTGTGTGAGTTTCCTTGTTTCACCTTGGTGGTCATCTTTTGTCACCTAGTCCTATGTTGTCATTTGCTAGTGAAAAGGGATGATATTGGGGGGCCTTCCCAAGTAATGTTTCGCTCCCAATCATACTTGACACTTTCCATTCTGGATCCCATCTTCAACTATTGTACATTCTCTCATGAGAAGAGGGGTTGAAGGCCCAAAGGTTGTTTTGTAGCTACTGTAAAAGAATAAGAAAATGATGCTAGAAAAGAAAGTTCTCATAGCAAAATAGAACCACCAAAAGCCGGTCCAACTTAAGCTCTACACATTCAGTGCTCTCCTAGGTCCCAAAAAGTGATGCTAAAGCTTGAAACCTCTTAAAGGGGACTAGCAAATATGATATAAAAAGAAGGGATTAGAAAGATGGCTAATAAAGGGGTTTGGAAAAAGGTGGCACACAAATATTGGGTAACTCAAGAGAAAGCACACCCTCCAAAAAGGCTCTCATAGACATGGATTTATAACACCATAACCCATGAAGTAAGCCATGAACATATCACTTTCACACTTACTATCGATGGGTTTTTATTTTCACTTGTCACTCTCGATACCTATCCCTCTATCTGGGTTATTTTATTTCTTGTCTAGGTGGCACACCTAATAGGGTTGGATGAAGACCCTCCCATACTTAAACTTGGTAACTCACATGGGGTCCTGGATGGTGTTATGTTTGAAGGGGATACAGAGGTGAATTATCTTACATGGCTTATATCTTAAGTTACAACTTACTTTGTATGTTTTAAGGACTGATGTTTCCTGTGAAATTTGGTTGACCATGTTTTATACTTTGGATGGTTTTGGATGCCCCTGACATGGTTCTTGAGGGATGTCCTGGGATTGTACCTGGGATGTTGTGCCTTTATTGCAGGACTTTGGCACATGTGATGGAGAGTAGTGGTTCACCCAGTGACATACCACACTCATAAAATGACTCTCACATTCCCAGGACCTTGGACAATGGACATATGGGCTTGGTTTGAGAAATTCTAGCCATTATGCCACACATGTGGGTTGAAAGCCCCATAGGCCAGGCAGAGTACCCCAAGTATTTTTTCCATGGAGGATGGAGGACATTGTAGTATCAAGTGTTTGAAAATCACTTGGAGATGCAGTTGCAACCCTCATAGCCTTAGACGTTCCCTTTGGAGTCCCTTGATGTCACCCTTATATCCTGTGATGTCATCCTTTGGCTAGGGTTTTGATGGATGGATGAGTACTAGATATTGACATGGCTTTGGGTGAGGAGACGCCTCATTTTAGACTATTTCACCTTCAAAGGATGCCACTTGACCTTTGGAGGCCTAACGTTTTCCTTTGGAGGTAAGACACAACCCTCTCCTAGCATGATGTCATCCTTCTAGCACATGACATCACCCTTTTTAGGGTTTTATTGTGTATTTTGGTATTTTGGCACATTGTTAGAGGCAAGTTAAGGGGTGCACCACTTATATTTTATTGTTGACAAATTATGTGGACAAACTTTGTTGAGGTTGCCTCATATAAAAAGGGCAAGGCTCATTTTCATTGTTGACAAATTATGTGGAAAAACTATGTTGAGCACACTTCTAAAATTTTCTCCCTTTTTGGGTTACTAGCTCTTTTCTATTCATGCACTATGACTGGAGGTTCAATTTGTGGATGGTTTTGTTGATTTTGGATGGAAATTTCTGCAATTAGGGTTTTATCTCATGGTATCTTAGTGAAGTAAGTGAATTTTCTGCAATTTTATTCTTATGCTATTGATGTTTCATAGTAAATTTGCTATTTCATGTTAGACGTCTTGCTTGGTGAAACCCTAAGAGAGGAAAATAAGTGCTTCTTCCTCTCACAAGGTAATTTTTGTCCAACATTTGTGAAAGAATCCTTGCTAGGGTTATACTCCTAAATCCCTAAATTGTTGGCACTTGAGGATTTTAGCCTTATACTTTTGATTTTGACCTAGTTGAAGCTAGAAAAAGGGAGAAACAGTTTATAGGGCCCAAATGTGTTGGTACCCTAGAAATCCTTCTCCTCAAGATTCAAACCCTAACGCCCTAATGTGCTAGCACCTTAGAGTTTGAATCCTACCTCTTGGTTTCAAGTAGGCCCTCACCCAAGCTTAATTGCATTTTTTGTTATCAGACTCTGTAACCCTTTAAAGGCACTGGTTTTGAAGTATTTTCATGGTGAATTGATCAATAAAATCTTTCTTTCAACTCTCTCAATCTCTCTACTAACTTTACTAACACTAATACTGGCAAACTTATGAAATTTCTTGTTGATTTTAATAAATTTTGCTACAACCATCTAATAACTCTTTAATTTGCTACACTCCTGAAAAGGTGGCTTAACATATTCAAAAATTGCATCTAACAATTGGATAATACTCTAGTGGGTTTATGCTCAATTTTCATGCTCAAATGTTGCATTTATGAGCTTTAAAAGTTGCTAATATTACAAATTGTTTATTGATGTCATAGCATTGTTTACTACTACAAATTTACAACAACCATTGCAACTTACATTGTCTAGTGTCTTTAAGAGGTATTAACTACATGTTTGGACTTGGAAATAATCATATATATACTATAAATTGTTCTTGTTCCAGGCAGGTACTCAAACAACTTCATACATCTTTCCTTACCTTAACCTAGACCTTTCTTTAGGTGACCAAGAGAGAGGGCGGTAGGCTTGGATACTATACTTGTTACTTTGATACCTTGAGGTCACCAAGGAAGCCTCCCTTGTGGTGGACTTCTTCCATCACTAAAACAAGGGAAGTTCTTACTAAGGTGACAATGGTAGGATCTTCCATTGTTACACAAGATTTGGGAGTTGTAGTGGGGCTTTGCACAAGTACAAATCCTACAATAATAGGCTTCACCCTCAACCATGATTCCCAATGCAAGGGAGACACTCATGCCCAAATAGTTTCTTCATGTTGCAATATGCCTATTCGCGCAATCCTCCAAACGAAGGCAAGTCCTCAACTCACCTCCTTCCATGAAGTCACCTCGATGCAACTCAACATCTGTGATGAGAGTGGCCAACATGTCTACACTCCTCAAAACATCCCAATGAACTGTCCAAAGTGATCTAGGTAGAATGATTCACCTCAAAGAAATTCCATGCCTTAGGCACGTTCTCACCAATACTTCTACCAAATCTAAACAACGACCCTCCCAGATCTTTGAGTTTTCAAACAAACAGTTGCAAGTCACCAAGGAGTGCTCTGCCTCATCCAATGTTCCATACCAAAGCCGAGAAAACACCAACCAAGTCACTTGCTCTACATTCTTCCCATTCAGGTTAACTACCAACAATTCTTCGTTGACTTCTTTGTTGACTCCATCCATCTCCTAAAACGAAACTACCTTGCATTTGTTGCAAGAGTCCAAACTTTGGCACTGTCTTCATGACTATCAAATCATTGCATGACCTAATGAAACTAGCTAAGGCACCAAACACTAGGGTGCCTCACCCATCCTCTCAAACTTGACATGTACAGACTGCACTACCCACTTCCCCGCAACCACCTATCCAACACATGTCATCAAGAGTTAGGTAGCTTCCTCAAGCCACCTCCATGACTACATCCAAATCTGCCTAAGTCCACCACATGACTCATCCAAGCAGGTCACCCCAATCTCTCTGCATATTCACCCAACCAAGGGGTCCCAAACTGCTACAAGATTTCTTTGAATCTTTGAACCACTCGATTCACCCTCAAGTTTGCGAATTTTCACCGCGGAAAAATATTGCACTTGAACCACTAAGTCATCCATCTTCCCTTCAAAGAACTCGCTACAAAAATTGGAAAATTCAAGAACTTAAGCCATCCATACCTTTCTAATGACATTGTTCACTAAAACCATGTTCTAAGCCTGATGTCTTGGACCTTCACTTGTGCAGGAAATTGACTCTCTGCATGAACTCACCTCAATCATTGTTCGTTGTGATACAAGGCGGAGTCCATCTGTCCACTTTAGAAGTTTGTCTAAGTCCAAAACTTTACATGCAACTGATCGAACTCGTCTCCAATTCCTTTCCATCTTTGCACCTTGACTTCTTCCACTTCAAGGCACTATGCAACCACCGCTTGATTGATAAGTCATATTGTTGCTAACCAACTACCATAACTTTGTGAAGAGCTACCTTGTCTGAAGGATACGATCAACCCATCGACAACCTATCTCAACTCAACTATTCTTCTCAACAATGCATGATATGAAGACATCATCATGGAAACGTGCCCAACCAACCACATGTTACAGATCTGCTCCAAGTCACCCTAGGTTGTCCAACGCATCCAAGTGCTTCACCTTGTTGCAACCTAGAACTACTCCCCCTTCACGATCACTTATGCGATCACCCTCCATGTTTCTCTTTTATGATCGCTTCTATGGTGATCTCTACGACAAGTTGTGCAATAGGTCCTGCGTTCAACTTCCTTGCCCAAGTGATCAGTTCACCTAATGAACTCTACGCTTGGTCTCTCCAAGGTGTGTACAACAGGTCTGACACTGACTTCCATCATGAATCAAACCAACCAAGTATGCCTTGCATGAGTTAGAATATATGTATGTAGGCTACATAATGGATCTATATAGACAAATATGTAGGTAATAAAACTAAATAGATGATGTATGGAGATTTTCGCACACGAAAACTGGATATACAAGAAAACATGCGAACCAAAGTAATTAGATCGTATCGAAGCAATAATAAGTAAACTGCTTAGTTTTACTTCTTCCTATACTTTATCTCGCAAATGAGAGGAGTGAAGAAAACTCTATGATCATAATTGAGTATAAAATAGATGAATTCAAAGTCCCATAAATATTTATACATATAGTAGAGAAAGGACTATCTGATACAATGGATCTCATAGATTGTCATGTCAAAATTTATTTATGAAATTGATAGGTCATTGGCGTGCACAAGGCCTTGTAGACTTCTCTAAGTAAAAATATTAATACAACTGGGGTTTTGCATACCCATTAAGCTCTGGTAGCTAATTCAAAACAAAATTTAAAGAATCTACATCAATTGTCTATAACAGAGTAAGAAAGCGCAAATATTTCGTTGATATGTGGAAGGGAATCTCAGCAAGAGATCTATTTGCGATGGAACTCGAGTACCTTTTCAAAACAGAATGCTTTCCCTTCATGGAGTCGCAGCACACGAACTTAACTTGGAAAGGGAAACCAATATATTATTAATATCTCCTCAAAATTTAATTGAAAGAACAAAGTAAATGGAAGGAGAAAGGGTGCGAACTTATCTCGTCCTGGATTGAATTATGGTCATCCTTTTATCCTGGCGAAGTAAGAAGTTTGCGACTCGGGAGGATGAGTGGGCTCACAATAGTATGATGGGTTCCCTTGCGAGAAAAGGGACCCATCATCAAACTCATATCCATAAACATAAGTCAAATATATTTTTTAAGCCAGATACCGTAGTAGAGATCTGTTGTTTTCATCAATCCATCACGGGTTTTCATGAGTTCTTTAAAATACAGAGGTTATCGCGAAGTTAACCTTTACAATTTTAAAAAATAATCTACACCACATCATATTAGAGAAGAAAATTACTGAGTCTGGTACAAAGATAAATAATTACAGAGAGTAATTACAAAGAATAAGTTACAAAGAAGCATTTACCGAGTCCAGTACAGGGATAAATAATTACAGAGAGTAATTACAAAGAATACGTTACATAGAAGCATTTACCGAGCCTGGCACAAAGATAAATAATTACAGAGAGTAATTACAAAGAACAAGTTACAGAGAATCATTTACCGAGCCTGGTACAGAGATAAATAATTATAAAGAATAAGTTACAGAGAATCATTTACCAAGTCTAGTACAAAGAAAAAAAATTACAGAGAGTATTTGGGAAGATTATTTACATCGAAGCATTTACCAAGTCTAATACAGAGATAAGTCTAGTACAGAGGCTAAATGACAGAGGATAATCACCGAAAAAAATAAATTCTATTACAGAGATATCAATAAACCTTTTAAAGGAGACAAAGCTACGAACATTTCCTCACAGTACATAGACGAAGTTCTTAATTAGAGAAATTAAAATACCCAGTGAATAGCTACAGAGAACATTAGTATCTTTTGAATAAAAACAATGTATCAACATTTCCACACAGAGTAGACAGGCCTCGATTATAAGGCATCTACGCAAAACTATCAAGGGTTATGGTGTAACTGTAAATATAACAAGCGTCGAGGGTTATGGTCAACACAATAACTATATTCATTTTCGGGCATGCACCTTCACCATGGTTAAAGAAGAGACGGTATGAAAGACTCAAGAGCAAACTACATGTACAGAGTCTCTTTCCATTCTCAGAACCCCTGGTCCATGGCTCRCAGAATTGTTAATACCYTTGTTTAAATTTAAGTCGGGAACGSTAAAAACTTCAAGGGTTTAGTTATGTATAAGCGACACACAGTGGAACTCTGGCCATGGATTTTYRAACATGGAAATAACCCGGAAAGATATGGGACAAGCGGTTTAAATCTTAACAGAGGAAAAMATAATACAATACAAAGTCTCTTTCGAATCAAAACTAGTAACATGTAGGAAACCTTACTCGATTATTACGAAACCTTCGACTTCCTACATGTATGTTGTTGTATCTTTTTACTCCAGAGTTGAGTTCTTTAGAGTAACCAAGTCGTAAGGAGGCGTGCCATGGAGGGAAGCTTAGCGAAAAAAGGTAAGAGATCAAATGTGTTGGGTGTAATGGTACCTCGAGCCCAACGTTCGGAGTGTAAGGGTGATTGAGTACGCCCCCTCCTCCCCCGACTGCCATGTGAAACCAGTGAAGTGGTGAGCATGTATTAGTTAGCTTCCTGGAGCGTCATAACCTAGATTACATGGTAGGTAAATCGTATTAAGTGTTTGACATACCTTCAATGCAAGAAAGAACATAATCAAGTCGTAAAGTCCAAAGTGCGAGTCTGATTTGTCATCCACTATGCCATAACGAGCCACCGTATCCATTACACTGATGGTTAGCGGGACTAAGGTCTTATTAGGATGGGTGTCACATATGTCGGGGTAAACCATTTGCAACTACCTTTAACGAGTAGTCCATGATCATGACCTGAGAAAGGAACATATATATATATATATATATATAACACAACCCATCGTTATGGATAGGCTTATGCTTTCTAGTTTAGAAACAAATTCCATATTATTCAACCTTTATGCACTATAGAATAGCATAACAAGGATATGGGTTTGGGTTAAGGTTAGGGTTGTTCCTTCTAGTTTAGGAATGGAACTATTATGGAGGAAAACCATATGCCCTACATGAATACTATAAGAATGATATGAGGGGATATCATTATAGTTAGAGCATTAATTTCTCTCTTATGGATAATGGTATAATAAAGTTTTAAGTTGAAAAATACAGAGTTGAGTGGAGTAATGAATGGTTGAAAACATTGGTCAGACTTATAATGTAATTGAAAACAAGACTAATAGTTGCTTGCCCTCTAAATCAAAAAAAAATTGTAGCTATTTTTGGGGTACATTACATATTGTATCAGAGTTATTGGTTACAACACTTAGGCCTAAGGGAAACACCAGAAAGTTACTTTACTGAAGGAAAAATCTAAAAAATACTATTTACTATTACAAAAAAAAAAAAAAAAAATTGTCTTTTGTAAAAATGTCGATGCGGGATGGAGAA
>SNQJ01S0086647.1:53190-65533 GCA_010110895.2 Picea sitchensis
GGGCTAAGTGTTGAGCCTAGGGGGCTTAAGCCTTGGGAATAATATTTTAATATTATTCCAAAAGAGAAGTGCATTATATGTTTTAACCTAAGTCCTTTTTGGAAGGACATGTGATTTCCAAATGGTGGGAGGCACGCACGTTGTAGGAACGCATGCAGTCACGTGGGTGACAAGTGTCAACCCTGGTGCATGCAATAAAAGGCCGAGATGAGCCGTGTTGGGGGCTCCTCCTCCATTCAACTCACGGACTGCCAGAATGGAATGGGTCTGACTCCTGCAGAAAAAAATCTGTCACGCATTCCCGACAAACAGAGCGTGATTCTATCCTAGGTGGGGCAGATGGGAAATGGGGGAAACCTACCATTCTGTCGGGGGAGAGAGTCTGTGTAATTCCCTACGGAAATTGCTTCTCAGGCAATTCCGAAAATAGACACCGTAAGACCTGGCTGCTATGGCTGAGCTTGTTCTGAGAGGTCTGAGTCTGTATTTCCGGTTGACTGAGGTGGTCATGCAGAGATGGATTGCACATGAATTGTTGTCCATTGCAAGTGGTGATTGAGCCTGTGTGTGACCTCTCTCTAAGTGAGGGAGGTGGATGTTGTTGGGAGAGGTTCCTTCCAGAGAGTGTCCAGCACCAACTTCAGGCTCTGAGACTTCCTGATCCGGCCTGTTGCCGAGACCCGGAGAGGGAGGTTAGCACTGATGGACTGTGCTTGTGAAGGTGTATACTCCTGGGCGGAACAGGCATGTGGCGAATGAGAGTCTAGTAGTAGTGGGCGTAAGAGGACATCCTGGGATGAATCCTTCCAGATTCTAAGTGTTGTTTTCCCTGTAACCTTAGCCTAGCTAGGATTCCTTGACTTGGGGTGGAGCTTAGTTCCAGCTCGGGGGTGATCCACTGCTGAGTTGATGAGCAATGTGGTCTAAGGCTGGGTGGTTCGTGGAAGGCCTGCACTTGGTTGGTGGATCCCACCATTGTTACAAGATAAGTGTCTAACTATGTTTTATCACATTTTATCAATATGTTTTGTATCTCTGTATATTAAAATGATCATGCATTCTACTGTGCATTTGGATTAATGTATTTGCCATGGATTATTTATGTTAAAATGACTCTTATGAGTACTCTGAGCTTAAATGTATTTCATTGCGTAAATGCACGCGATTAACTATGAATGAGAATGTGTTATTCCGCATAGTAACACCTACACGGTAGCTAAGGTGTGCTACAGTTATTTTGGGTTATCTACCAAGTAGTCTTATAGTAACCCTGGGTAGTTGAGTGAAAGGGGTGTTACAGGGGTGTATTCTGATGTGTAAGAGAAGTCTAAGGGATTGTCTTAAGGTTTTTCTTATTATCAAGGTATGTTATAAGGTTGTGATGTTTCCATATGATATGCTATGAAGTTGTGATGTTATCATGATGTTGTCATTAGGTTGTCGAGGTTTATATGTGGTCCCATGTGGACCTAGGACCTTTGTGGACCCATTTTGTGAGACTCATATTTTGGAGATTTTTGCACATGATTTGAGGCGTACCATTGGAGATCTTAGCATAGGTTTTTATGTACTTGTTGGGTTTTATATGTGGACCCATGTGGACCTAGGATCTCTATGTGGACCCAGTTTCATGATGATGATGATGTATCAATGATAGTGATAGAGACAATGACAATGATAGTAACAGACTGATTATTTTATATACATATTTGAGGGTGAAAGGAAGGGGCAAGGAAAGCCGGTTGGATCCTCCTTCCAGTTGGAAATAGAGAATCTAGGGAGTTGTAGCTTCCTTCAATTTGGTGCCCATAAATCAGGGGGTTGATGTCTCCTTCTAGTTGAAGATGGACAATATTGTAAGTTGTAGCTTCATATTAATGTAATCTTGTTATTATATAAGAAAATAATTCTATGGTTTTCTTCCATTTTGATTTCCATGTGAATATGTTGTGGACTGTGTATTTGTTCTTCTACTCTTTACTGTATATTGGGATGCATTTATGTGATTTAAAAGTTAAAGTTCTTAAAAGGTGCTAAATTATAATTGATATTGATTCATCCCCCCTCTTAGTATCAACAATTGGTATCAGACCATGTTACCTTCAAAATAGTCTAATCACTAGAAGGAAGATCGTGAGAAAAAATGGAAGGCCACATTCTAAATGGGATTTCTCCATTTGATTGAAACAATTATGCATACTGGAGCAACAAAATGAAACCTTAGATGACATCTTTAGGAGTGGAAATATGGATCTCATTTGTAAATGGCTATAAAGTTCCAAAAAATTCTCTAACTAATCGAGATGACAAGAAATTAACGAGTTGTAATTCAAAGGCCAGGCATGTTATCATAAGTGGATTGACACCAAATGTTTCTAGCAAGGTGATGGGTTGCAACACAACTAAACAAATTTGGGATAAAATTCAAAATATTTATGAAGGGGATCCAAAAGTCAAGCAAGTCAAGCTTCAATGACACAAAGAACAATTTGAAAATCCAAAAATGAATGAAAAAGAAGATATTGCAACCTATTTACTCATAGTAAATGAAGTTATCAATTCCATCAGAGGATTAGGAGAAGAAGTCAAAGAATCTGTGGTTGTATAGAAAGTGTTGAAATCACATCCTTTGAGATATGATGCCGAGGTCTCGGCCATTGAAGAAATTAGGTATTTGACCAAAATGACAATGGATGAACTACATGGGACCCTCACAACATATAAAATGAGAACATATAGAAAAAATGGGCATCCAAATAGAGAAACATATTTTAAATCAACGAAGAAAACAAGGAACAAAGAGCATAGGGTAGAAGAAAAACTAGGCAATGAATCAGATGAAGAAGAAGCATATTTTGTAAGGAGACTCAAGGGGAGAACCAACAAATACAAAGGCAATTTACATTTAAAATGCTTCAATTGTGGTAGAATTAGACACTATGCTAAGAAATGTCATTTTTAAGAAAATAAATCTTTGATAAGAAATAGAGTCTTTATTCCAAGGAGGACAACAATTCTTCAGATGAAAGTGATGGAGAAGAAAGGGAAGTAAGGGAAGTTATATTCACAATTAAGAAACTCAGAATGAAGACCATAAAAATTCTAAAACATATGAAATTAATTCTGAAGAAGATTTTGATGCAAAGATAAAAGAAACAAACATAGAATCTTTATGGGGAGTTAAAGTCTTCACAGAAACTGAACAAGAAGATGAAGAAAATATGGAAAATTTGAAAAATGTTGAAGAAGAAAATATCAAGCTAAGAAACAAAAATAGAGAGTTAAAAAAAGAATTGAAAATTTATGAAGAGAATCATGAGCTTGAAAACACAATTGACAGCTTGAAGTAGCAGTTAGATAAAGCCAAGAAGATTGAAAATTATGAGAAATTAAAAGTAGAATTGCATCACACAAGAAAATATCTGATGTTGACAACCGAAATGTTGAATTATTACAAGAAATTTGAAAGAAGTATTGAAAAATTAGATGAAACCATTAGCAAAAAAAGATCACCTACCGATAAGACAGGACTTGGATATGAAAAAAAATTGAAGACATTAGACACAAATAAAACAGACAGGGAAGATGAAGGAAATTCTAGAAACTATGCAAATGCCTTAAGAAATGGTGATCCATATTTAGGAGTGGAACGAACTGATTAATAGAATGAATACAATAAACACAGAGATATGAAGAATAAAATAGATATACAGTGAACAATATATTCTATTGAATACATGAAATAGGATGAAACTGTAAAACTGTAGAACTGAAAAACTTGCTCGAATGGTGGGAGCTATCTCTGAGAAGAGATGTGGCTGCTACGCACATTCATCTGAGCAGAATGATTACAGTGAGGCTACAGAGGCATTTTTTATATTACTCATGAAGGCCAAAATCCTAGACATCCAAAAACCTAACCCTAGGAGGTGAAACACCAAAAGTCATGTGGGCCCATATGGGTAAGTTGGTACCTCAACTTCCCAGGGTCATAACTTTTGCATGTGACCTCCGTTTTAGGCGTGTAATAGACCATTGGAAAGGTATTTTAGAGAAATACACATTACACCATCAAACTCTGACTCTGTCTACAGTTTTTCTATGGTGAACTAAAAAAACATTGTTTAGGGCTCCAAAATGGCCCTGGAAGTACATCAACATCTGTTGACATGAAAACATACAAAATAAGATAGTTGGATTAGGTGAGAGGCCACCCGTATCCACCTAGAATATTTGTAGGGATTCATACAACCCCAGAAGTGTAGAACCCACAATTACAAAGAAGTAAAGAAGAACGTGTTGAATTAAAACTGACAAGAGGAGCCAGTTGGAATAGGTGGGAGGCCACCAATATCCACCTATATCAATTCTCCCCCCTTAGGAAGCAATGGTATCCATTGCATTGAGCTCCCCCATTAGGTCAGGAAACTTCTACTGGATTTGGCCTTGGGTGAGCCACTTTCCTTGGTGTAGGAGTTTCTCTACCTTGACAACCTGATAAAGTTGAATCCTCTATTGGCGAGTGCCCTTAACCTGTGTGTCCACTATCTAATCAGTGGATGTTTGTTCCATGCATTCAGGGTTGAGTTCTGTTGGTGTTAGTTGTTCTACGATCTCTAAAGTGTCCAATGATGGTGGAAAATATGGTTGAAGGAGGTCCACATTGAACACTGGGTGCAAGCCAAGGTGTAACACCCCAAGTTTTGGACCCCCATTTTAAATAATGTATTGTTACAATGCTGAGAGGCCAGAGTCCCCAAACAATTATTAAAAAGGCCAGTGTGCACAAGACATGTAATTTTTTTATCATTATTAATAGTAAATACATGGTTGGTTGTTGCTAGACAAACAAGGACTAGAGTTATAGGGGGCTATGATTCCAAAACAGAGGGGGCTTGAGGGGCTAAGTGTTTATTCCTATTTTAATTACCCTTTTTGTCTAAGGGAGGGGATCAGTTATGTGAGATTCTTGGGGAAGGCCAGGAGGTTCTTGATTTCCCCATGAAGTTACTTAAACCTACCTCGGGTCTGATGGGGGGGTTTGAATGATGGCTTGTTACCTGATTTCCTGTACGTTCCTTCATTTTTACCTCACACACTTCCATGCATGCACTTACCCATTCATTGATCCAACCTCACCTGTGTCTTGGATTGGGAAGGGAGCCAAACTACTAAACAATTAGTCATGGGATAGTTGGTTGTAATGGTTGTTGGTGCAATCCAGCCATGACCTGGGGCCTACATGTCTGAGATGCATTGGTCGGTGCCCTGTTTTTCTCACAATTGCGAGTCCTAAGAGTTCCATCTTTGATTTTTCCGGACCAACTGTGTTGGAGGCCCCAAAATAAAGGAGAGGGACTACCTAAGGGACTGTGTGGCAAAGAAGGGTCGAGGTCCATTCTCTTGAGGTGGTATAGGCTGGGTACAAGAGAGCTGGGTACTTGGCTTTTTGTGGATGTTGGGAATCCAGTGAGAGCTTGAAAGATGACTGGTTTGGGAACCCAAGTAACACTCTGGAACTGTCCTTGTGGATTCATAGCCCTGGCTTGGGGGTGACATTGTTGTTGATATTTGGAGCAGTGGTGTCTACGGTTAGGTGGAACGTCCTTGGTCTGCAACCAGTTGTTGTCACCTTTTTATAAAGATAAGTTCTCTCTGTTGTGATATTACTATCTGTGTATGAATTTGTTTTCTGTTGTATATTTCATTATCGTTTAATTGAATCTTTAGACTATGTATGATTGTTGAATACTGTTGTGCATGTCGTTAAAGTCTTTTCTTTTATTCATCCTTAAATTTTAAAAAGGTATCATAAGAGAAATAAGTCCAAGGGAAACCTTGAAGGTAGCATGACCTGACCTATGGGTGGTTGGGGATGTTACAGTTTGGTATCAAAGCTTCTGGTTGAAACACCAGATTGGTATGGGTCGGGTCTATTGATCAAAGTATTGGGGTCATGATCGAACTATGACCATGAATTTGAAAAGATCAGGAGGAATGGCATTGTAGAATATATGCAGGAGATAGAACGTCAGAGACTCACGTAAGGGGTTTGAAGGATCGTGACCATCCCCTTCAAATTCAGGAGTGATCGCCACTATAGGATCGGGAGAGATCCGAGATTTTTGGATCGGAGGATAGGTGAATAGGGGTCGTTTGATGAAATGGAAGCAAGGGCTAAGGTCACCACCGTAAGATCCCATTGGAGAGGGAGATCAACGGACACAAGGCATTGCGAGGAACCAAGTTGCATGGGAGATAATTTCTCAAGGCAGTCCCGCAATCCAAACCACAGTTTCCCCAAGGGGTTACGTGTCAACATTAGGAGAATTGTGGGGGGAAAAGCAGGTTACTGCAAACCACCAATGCATGCCCCTACAAATTGAAAGGAATGCAATGATGTGACATGTTAGGGTTTGAACATCAAATCTCTGTATAGCTAAAGTAGATCATGACCGTCAATCACCAAGAGGTATGTGTCAGCAGATCAGTAACTCTGGAGAAATCTGTTCGAGAGGTTTTTAGTTGAGATTTGAAACTCCTAAATCCCGGAGAGCCGGAGATCTAGAGTAAATCTCGATCGTCCGATCATCCGAAATAGATCTCAATCGTCAAATCGTTCGTGATAAATCTCAAGCGTCGGATCGTTCGAGGTGAGTCTGGGACATCTTATCCATAATAGATGTGGCATAAATCTATGGATTTTGGGTGAAGGCCTAAAGTAAGCCTCAACCGTCCTATTCAAGAGGACACACGGAAGAATCCCCTGTACTTTGAGGGGTCTGAATTTTGAGATTTTTGAAACCTGAAGACTTGAAAGGATCTCAACCATTGATCTTTTGAGAGCCACACTTCACCAGATCCAAGTCTTTGGATAAAACCTAGTAGGGCCAAATAAGTTTTGAAATTTGAGACTTTCGAAGTCCAAAGACCCAAATTAAGCCTCAACCGTTAGATTAAGAAGGAATCGTGGTGCATATTTGTGGACTCTAGGTGAAGACCCGAAGTGAATCTTAGTTGTCTGATCCAAGAGGACACATAGTGATGGATTGGCTAGTTCGGTAATGCGGAGTTCAGGAGAATTGGAAGTGTTCTAGCATGGAAACTCCCGAAGTTTTGAAGCCCAAAGAGCTGAAGTGATGGGGCATGGTGACATCACCAGGAGGTGATGTGGACCTCGGAATTTATGAAGTGACATGAATTGCGGATGTCACTTGGGATGATGTGGACACATGGGATGTGCGCCATGTGTCTATAAGTTTTGATCATTTGGAGTATTGAAAATTCAGTTAGAACGTGACACATGTCACCCACCTGATTGGGCCATGTGTCCGCTTCTAGTATTTTTCCACGTGGTGACAGAGCGTGCAATCCAGATACTGGGCACTCCAAAGGGGAAATATGTGATAGGTTGCGTTGGGTCGAAACTCCCAAAGGTCCAAAGGCAAGAGTACATATTGACCATTGATTACAGAAGACACACGTCGAAGGATTGTCGACTTTGGGTGAAAGCACTCTAAGAGGAAGTGCAAGAGGAAAGTTTGAAACTTCTGAAGCCCGAAGAGCTGAAGTGATTCATAATCACTGATCTATGGGAGGACACCTATCGACAGATCATGAACTCCAGGAAAAATCGTTTCGGGAGGAGGCAACTGAAGAAAGTTGAGACTCCTGAATCTCAGAGTCCCGAAGTGGATCTCGATTATTTATTGTGAAAGAAGACGAGGACCGTTGATCCGGTCCTGGCTGAACGTTTTGAAGTCCTGAAGCTCTGGACAAGTGATTTTTCAACTAAGTGCAAGGTCATGGTCATGGTCATCTATAGATTGAGATCTAAGGGAAGGAGGGATAAGGGTCGAATTGGCTGTCTTTGAGACAGAAAAGTGATAAGGAAGGATTTAGTCGCAGTCACCTGGGAGGGTGGTTTGAAGGAAGTGCCTATGCATGATGAGATTTTGTGTCGACCAAGGATAACAGGACACTATTATTTTTGGAGTATGGGGATATGATCTCCATGAACGAACAAAAAAGAAAGAGACCTGTAGCATGATTTGGCAATTTTGTTTATCATATGCATAATTCTAACAAAATGGTCGCTTGCACATTTTGCATAATTAAGGGGTTTAAAAACATCAACTCAGGATGAGTATTGAGGAAATGGAAGAAGGTGAGGGAGCCTCCAATCATGATAAGGAGGCAGAAGGCCAAAATATTAGAGTTGGTAATGCAAAGGCAGATTCCAATGGAAGAAAGGGAAAAGGAGAGAAAGAAACGTTAATAGAAATGGTAAGAATCCTAAAGATGGAAGTGTAGAGCTACAAAGAAGACAACAAGAGACTAATGAGAGAGAAAATTGAAATAAATCCTTGAGTGTTGCAGATATTAAATCAGTTGTAGAGACAAATGAAGAAGGGATCAAACTCAATACAAGAGGAAGAAGGCAAGTGCCATGAAAGAAGGGATGATCGTGGAAGAGATGGTTATTCCAGAAGTGCTAACATATCTCATGGACACCACTCACCTCCTTACTCAGAAAGAAAATTTTATGCATCGAAAAATCCTGTAAGCAGTCCAGAGGTGTCTCATGTCAGACACCAAAGAAGGAAACAAGAAGTAGATAGTTTGCAAGCAGATATGAGGAAGCTCAAGCCACCTTCCTTTGAGGGTGAAAGAGAAAGCGAAGATGATGTCGAAGCATGGTTCCTTGGGATTAGGAGATATTTTCAGTTGCATAACTATTCGTCCAACCTGGAAGCTAGGATTGCCACTTACCATTTACATGGGAAAGTTGCAATGTGGTGGGACCAACTGAATCAAGTGGAACATGTTAGTGAAAGTAGGATCACCTGGAAGAATTTCAAGAAGTACTTCCGTAAGGAGTACCTCTCAGAGAATTTCTATGACAAGAAAATGCAGGAGTTCTTTGAACTCGGGTTGGGAAGCATGACTATGGAAGAATACAAGAAGAAGTTCTTGGGATTGTTAAAGTATGTCCGGTTCATTGGTGATGAGAAAGTGAAAATATAGATATTTGTAAGTGGACTTCCAGCATTTTATAAGGAAAAGATCAAATATGATGAGCCCAAGACCTTGATTGAGGCCATTAGGAAGGCTAAATACATGTATGAGCAAGGTCACAAAAGAGAATCTCTGCAGAAATCTTGGAAGGACAAGAAGAATGCGAATTCCGATCAGAGGAGGAAAGGATTCAAACCTCCCTTTAATAGGAATGAGCCTAATAGAAATCATCAAGATCAGTATCCTAAGAGAGATTTCAAGAAAGAAGATTCCTTGGGAAAAAGGGGAAGAACACCAATCCAATGCTAGGGATGCGAGGAATATCACCTGTACAAGGATTGCACACACAAAAAAGACAGAGTGAAGAATGTGCACAACATCCAAGGGGATACAAAAGTCGAAGATATGGGAAGAATATATGCATATTTAAATGATCGACAAGTAGAGAACCAGTCCAATATGATCGAGGTGGAAGGTAAGATCATAAATCAACCTGTTTCTATTTTGATTGATTCAGGAGAAAGTCATTGCTACATTGATCCTAAGATATTGGATAGATTACATTTGGAGAAAAGTAAACTTGGAAAATCAAGTTTGGTTCAGTTAGCCATTGGAACCAAAAGAAAAATCCATGATATGGTCAGAATTTGTTCCATGAGTCTTAATGGCCTGAATACTAGTATTGATCTAAATATCATACCATTGGGGTCTTATGATATTCTGATTGGAATGGATTTGTTGGACAAGCATCATGCTGTCCTATATTGTCATAACAAGACATTTACATGTCTAGATGGAAATGGAAAACAGAGCACTGTGAAAGGATTTCCAAGACCCATCTCTGTAAGGGAGATTTCATCCTTATAGCTAAAAAGATGTTTTACGAAAGGATGTCAATTGTATGCAGCTCATGTGGAAGAGCTAGAAAATACAAAGGGGCCAAGCCTCAAAGATTTCTCGGTACTACAGGAATTTGAATATGTATTCCAAGAAATACCTGGATTGCCACCAAGAAGGGAGATATATTTCTCAATTGATTTAGTGCTAAGAGCTTCCTTGGTGTCAAAAACACCTTACAGAATGAGCACACAAGAGTTAAAACAATTACAAATGCAGTTGGAGGAATTGTTGAAGAAAGGGTACATGCGTCTAAGTGTTTCACCTTGGGGAGCACCAGTACTTTTTGTCAAAAAGAAGGATGGAACCTTGAGGTTGTGTATTGACTTCCGACAGTTGAACAAGTACACTATAAAGAACAAGTATCCTCTACCCCGAATTGATGACCTCTTTGATCAGTTAAGAGGAGCAAAGATATTTTCAAAAATTGACCTGAGGGAAGGATACCATCAGGTGAGAATCAAGGAGGAAGACATTCATATGACAACCTTTTGGACCAGGTATGGGCATTATGAATTTGTAGTGGTGCCATTTGGACTAACCAATTCACCAGTTGTATTCATGTGCTTAATGAATGACACATTCAAGAATTATTTGGATAATTTTGTCATAGTATTCCTGGATGACATACTTATCTATTCTAAGTCTAAAGAGGAGCATGAACATCACTTATGACTTGTACTGAAAGTACTGAGAGAACATCAGTTGTATGCCAAGTTGAGTAAGTGTTATTTTTATCAAAAGAATATCCATTACTTGGGACACATTATTTCAGAGTGGGGCATAGCAATAGACCCAGAGAAAATCAAAGCCATTAGAGGATGGACAACACCCAGAAATGTGTCAGACATGAGATATTTTATGGGATTAGCTGGCTACTAAAGAAGGTTCATAGTATGGTTCTCTAATATTGTTCATCCCATCACTTCTTTGCAAAAGAAGGGAACTAAATTTGAATGGACACTCAAGTGTGAAAAGAATTTTAACATGTTGAAAGAATTACTTACTAGTGCACCTTTGTTGAAGATTGCTGACCCAAATGACAATTTTGTGGTATGTATAGACGCATGTAAGGAAGGACTTGGGGGAGTCCTCACGCAAAATGGACATGTCATTGGATATGAGTCCATAAAGCTTAAGGAACGTGAGAGGAACTATGCCACCCATGACTTGGGACTTGCTGCCATTGTTCACGCCTTGACGATGTGGAGGCATTATCTCATGGGGAAGAAATTTGAATTAAGGACAGACCACATAGGCCTGAAGTATCTTTTTGAATAGCCAACCTTCAACGCCAGGAAAACAAGATGGCTGGAATTTCTAAGTGAATATGACTTCGATATCAAGCATATCAAGGGAAAGGAGAATAAAGTTGTCGATGCACCTTGTAGAAGAGTGAATCTCATGCATGATACTATTGTCAGTATGCATCAATCAGACTTGAAGAGAAGAATTTTAGATGGTATTTTTATAGACTAGCATTACCTAAAAGTAAAGGAAAACTTACAACAAGGAGATGTACAACGAAAAATAAAGGAGTATGAGATAAAGGAAGACGGACTACTCATGCATAAAAATAGAATATATGTTCTTAGTTCTGGAGAACTGAGGAATTTGGTACTGAAGGAAATGCATGATGTTCCTTATGTTGGACATCTAGGTTACCAAAAAATAATTACAGCAGTAAGAAGCCAATTCTTTTGGCTAGGAATGAAGAAGGATGGTGTTGATTACATCGCTCGATGTATGGAATGTCAGAAGGTGAAGGCTGAGCATAGGTACCCAGCAGGTTTGTTGCAGCCATTGCCAATCCCAGAGAAGAAATGGGAAGTGATCACCATGGATTTCATCATAGGATTACCCAGAACGAATAAGAAACATGATTCAATCTTGGTGGTGGTTGACAAATTAACAAAGGCTACTCATTTTGTGCTTGCGAATACAACGCATACAGCGGCTAATATTGCAGAAATTTTCATGAAGGAAATTGCTAGGTTGCATGGGATACCTAGGAAAATTGTCTCAGACAGAGATACAAAGTGTTATCACTGAAATTTCGTCCGCACAGGGCGACAAGAACTCCGCATCGTCAACACAGAAAAACAGTCGTTCATGGCACAAGGATTAACTCCACAGCACAGCAAAAGGGTCAAAAATATGCAAAATGGCCAAAAAATTAAAAAGCGTTATGCACCCACTGAGCGCGCGCGCGTGCAACATCTTCGTATCTGGAGCGCATATGCGCGGTTGTGGGGTGAAAAACCCACGCGCCTGCCAAACGGCGCATTTATGAAGCTGGTAGGCCTCCCAACCACTAATGGATCGGCTCCCAAGTCGATTTGACATCAAATCCGAGCTCAATCTGCGTGGGGAGGCTGGTCAAAGACCTAATTGTGCCCTAAAGAGCCCCTTTTCACATTCAAAAGAG
>SNQJ01S0086648.1:12549-24592 GCA_010110895.2 Picea sitchensis
CTTTAGCCATGAGTTAACCTCATCCCTGGTGCACACCTACGCACTGCATTCGATTATGCGCTAATTCCTCCTGAGCTTACTTTGTTCCTGTTTTTCCATCGATGCACACTCTGATCCTGCCATCAATGACAAGCGCATACTACCTATAAAGCATGCCAAGAATCCTTCGCACTATCTCTTCTGATCTTATTGATCTTGCTCTGCAGCGTCTTCCCAAAATACTTCTGGTGCCCATATGTTACATTATTCCTGTACTCATGCCATCTTCATTGTTGTACTTTCCATCAATGACAAGCATATGATGCCTATTAAACATTTTCCAACAGGATGAAGCCTGCAAGTTTTTTGAATAAATTGAAGGACAAGGCTCACAATTAGACCAAGTGGTTGCGACAACAAAACAATGCATGAAAGGGCCTTTTATAGCGAAGATGATCCAAGATATTTCTTAGCAGGAGGCTCAAGAGAAGCAATAATTTGAGGCAGCTCGAGGCCTTCAAAGCAATGTTTCCTAGACCTGAGTGACTCGGGATGAGTCACGGGTGAGTTTTGGGGGCCTATTGGCCCTCGACCAAGTTTTGAGGAAACCTTCGTCAGGTTTGGCCTACTTGTGGACTTCGACAAACTAGTCGAAGATGGAGCACCCAGGAGGAGCTGAGATCACAGATCTCACTTTTTTCAAGCTATGTGGACCCAGCGAAGGGTTCCTTAGGCTTTTTTTAATGGGTTATGGGATGTCAGCCCATGGGTTTACCCATGATTAGGCCTTATTGTAAAAGTATAAATAAGTAAGAATGTAATGTAGAAAAGAGTGAAGAGAATAGAGAGAATAGCTTGGAAGGCTAAGTGCAAGTAGTTCTGAGTTTCTTTATGCAAACAAATGTGTATGTAAGGCTTTGTGCTTGGTAAAGGATTTGGCTATGTGCCTTGACCTAATTTTGGGAAGGAGGATCTGGTGCTCAGTGCACAGATCTCATGTCCTCGGTGAAGCTCGGTTCTGTGGATTAGTGCACAGGAGTGGGAGAATGTAAGAGATTGAAGAATAATAAAGAAGATGAAACAGTTGGTGGACGAAGCCCCACACTGGGGTGAACCACGTATATCTTGTGTCTCTGATTTTCTTTGTGCTTTGTTGGTTATGTTATGAATCTTCTCAGTGCCTTAAATGTTATGTATGATAGATAGATCTATTGTTTCTTAGTGCTTTACTTGTGAATGAATGCTAGATCTAACTTAAGGCTATGTGCTAAGTGGTAGTAGTGCTTAATATTTATTGTTATTACGCCAATCTATTTCTGTGATTTTAATGAAGATAATGAATTAATTCATATCACCTTCGAAGTGTTGATAGAATACTCTACGAAGCGTTATTATCACATATATGTGTCCCAACTTGGTTACAGACACCTGAGTCATGTAGCTCCCCCTTCTTCTACCTCGGGTGAGACTTCTTCTGCTCGCAGGTGTTGCCGAAAGTGTCGGTAGTTAGGTTTTTGTTGGTGTGTTGTTGAAGCATTGCACCTTGGGTATGCCCTTGTGCCAACATTTCTTTATATATTCTGCAATCATGGATATTCATTGTATATTTTTATATATTCGATATGAAAATTCTGTAGTAATTATTCTTTATATGTTTGAATTTATAATTAAATAATAAATATACAAAATTATTAAAAAGGATACAACAAACACACCTAGAATATCCAATAGTTACTATAAGAATAAACAATTGAGAACGTTTTCCTTGTTGTAACTGTTCCTTTTGATGGCTCCCAGCCATTGACAGTGCTGATTTGTCAGAGAAACGATTTTAATATCCAACTATTGACATCGTTGAGTTGTCAAAAGACTGGCAGGAACAACTTAAATTTTCATATATTAATAGCTACAATGATAATAGATTAATTGTTTAATTGAAATGGTAATAGATTAATTAATTGCAATGGTAATAGATCAATTGTTGCAATGGAATAAATTAATTGTTGCAATGATATTAGATTAATTACTTAATTGCACGGGTAATAAATTAATTGCTTAATTGAAATGGTAATAAATTGATTAATTACAATGGTAATAGTTCACTCATTTGCAGTTAGTCATAATCGTTAACAACTAATGGTCTATGGTTTATTCGTGTAATAGTTTAATGGCTTGCACAAGATTAATGGTTGAGGGTTTAATAGTTTTATTTTCTAAATTGATTAATGGTTTAACAGTTAAATGGTTACTATGTGCCTTGTGCCTTGAGTTGAATTGTAGATGGTGGTTGGTCATAGTTGTTACACCACATATGATTGCCTTGTAGGAAAACAAGAAACCCTTCGGTTAGTTTCACAAATTAAATTTGAATGATGTTACCTTGTGTCTTGTTGACTTGTTGATTGGGTGCTTGGGTATAGTCTTCGTGTATTTATTGACAGATAATTCGGTCTCCTAGCGCAAGGGATTTTTCTTGGGTTAAAGGTCTAGATATGTTGTGTTGTGTCATGGTTACTGTCACGCCTATCACCTTGTGACATCACGATTCTGTAGAAATTTTAATACAAATTGTGTATTGCCTGGATTCCCTAATCTAACAATTATATGCCACTGTTAAAAACATAATCGATTCTACTAAAATTCTTGTAGAATTAAAAACACGATCGCCAATTGCAATATCAAGAAGAAATATCAATCATGCATAACACATATGTTTTTACCGGGAAAGCATAAATCTAAAATCCCCACTATCATATATTATGTATATATCATGAATCATGAAACAATCTCATACAAAAATCTAATCCAAGAGTTCCCAGTACAATATACAATCGTCTCACACTGTCATGAAAAAATTGACAAATTCATTTGCCAATTTACTGCTTCCAGAAAACCTGCCTCCTCTACGCAATCCTTGCTAATGGAAATCCCTACAATGAATGAATTCCTCTTTCCTAGGCTGCTCATTCCTCATGTGCATATCCAATGTGTGTGTGGTTGCATGAGTGCACTCACTAATGTCACAACTAATAGTCAAACTGTCCCTTTCACCTGTTATCTCAACTGGGTCTCCATTGGATCTGACATGCATGTAGTTAACAGTGGTAAATATTCAGTTACATGTGAGATCACTGATTGTGAATTAATTAATAATTAAGTCACTGATCTCTCACTAGTGTAAGTTCAATTACAACTAGTACAACTGAGCTTAACTCACTGAACTGATTTAAACTACTTTACAACTCACATAAATACACATCCAACTCTGTTACAGCCCACTCAGTTACAACTAATTTGACTTGCATGTCCCACCAACCAACCTTTGAACTAGAATTCCCTATAGCTAACTGATTTGCCACTTTAGTTAACTATTTCCAAGTGATCATTGAGAATAGATTAATATTTATTGTCCAACTATTATTAAGGGATAATAATAGCCGACATACATCTATAAATAGAATTTGCTCACCATATCGTTGAGTTGACACTCAATGAATTCCTTAGAGTAGGCGACAGGGAGGTCATACGATGCCTGAGTATGAGGCCTATTTTATGAAGCTGCTTCATTATGCTCCACACCTAAATACAATGAAACTTAAGGTCAATAGGTTCATGTTTGGCCTTAATGGAAGAATTTGTGCAAAGGTTAGGATTATTATGCCTCAAACCTTGAATGACGTTGTCCAAAAGGCCCTCATAGCAAAGGAGGAGCTTATCGGCGGGGGTCAGAGCAAGACTCTTGCAAGACCAATGGGGAAAGTGTCATCTGGTGCGTAGTAGCATTAAAAACCATCTATAATTCACCAGGATATCATGGCTTCCAGAGAGGATCCACTTTCACTACACCTCAACGACCAACACCTCAGCAGCAGACTCCTTACCGAGGACCACAGCACCAGAAGCAACGTCGACCGCAGCAACAACAATTTAGGCATGTTCAATAGAATGGACTAGGGTTCCAGGCCAGTGGGCCATCAGCTTCTACTTCAAGTACTAGGAGTACTGGACCGAAGAAAGGGTTTTGGACATGTGGGGAACCACATTGCCAGCGTGACTACCCAGTGGAGAGGACTAGAGCATCTGGATCAGTCGGACCCACTACCATGGGATATTTGGGCTAGGCCCATCAGATTCATGCAGCGGTGAATAACTTCCAGGAAGAGCACCAGTCGAATGTGCTCGAGACATCAGGTATCGTCACTGACCAGACCCTTAGTAATTTGATAGATCCAATTTCTCCAAAGAGTTTCATTTCTGGGGAAACACTAAAAAGAATTAAGGTAAAGGCAGTTGAACATGACGAGTTTAGCTTTGTAGAAATGGCTTCAGAAGCCAAACACAAGGTTGGTGGAAAGGTTACGGGTTGTAGCCTTAACCTGGGAGATTTTTTCACTAGGTCCAACCTGTATGTCACAACCTTAGGGTATTATGAAATCATTATCGATATGGACTGGTTGGAATCTCATGATGCGATACTTGACTGTAAGATGAAACAATTGAGCTTGGTCGATGACAAGGGATAGAGATGCATGATGGTAGGTCGGAACCAGAGAGTCTCCCTAAGGTTCATCTCTTCCTTGCAGCTACGAAAGAGCATGTGCAAGGGATGTAATATTTATGCGATCCTTGTGTTAGACGAGAAGGGAGTAGCGGAATCTAGAACACCTTCCAATGGTGAGAGAGTTTGCGGACGTATTCCCTAAGGAGTTACATGGGATTCCACCAGAGAGGGAATTGTAATTTACCATCAACCTAAAACTGAGAACTGAACCGATAGAAAGAACACCTTATCAGATGTCGACCCCGGAGTTACAGGAGTTGAAAATGCAACTGAAGGATTTGTTGGACCTAGGACTTATACATCCAAGTGTGTCACCATGGGGTGGGCCTGTTATATTCATACGGAAGAAGGATGGGTCGTGGAAACTATGCATTAACTATCATCAATTGAAAAAGGCAACAATCAATAATCAGAATCTGTTGCCAAGGATTGATGATCTATTTGATCATATGAAGGGTGTGATGGTGTTTTCAAATATCGACTTGAGATCAGGGTATCACTAGTTACGGATCAAGGATTACAACATCCCTAAGGCTGCCTTTAAAATGAGGTTTGGACATTACGAGTTTACTGTTTTACCATTTGTATTGACGAATTCCCCAGGGGTATTTATGAGTTTGATGAACTGGGTGTTCTGGTAATACTTGGACAAGTTTGTCCAAGTATTCATTGACGATATTTTATTTACTCTCGGACAATGGAGGAGCAGGATGAGAACTTGCACATGGTACTACAATTTCTAGGAGAGAAAACATTGTATGGGAAGTTGTCTAAATGCTTGTTTTATCAATCGAAGATTCACTACTTAGGGCATGTCATCTATGGCGAGGGTATCGTTGTGGATCCATCAAAGGTCGAGGATATTGTGGAATGTCCTATGCCGACGAATGTCCCAGAAGTGCGTAACTTCATGGGTTTAGCGGGATACTATTGACGGTTCATTGAGGGTTTTTCAAAGATAGAAAATCTGATCACAGAATTGCAGAAGAAGAACAAGAAGCTTGTTTGGACCGAGAAATGCACGGAGGCATTTTGGAGGCTCAAGGAGTTGTTGACAACAACACCGATACTAAAGGTCCATGACATGGACACAAACTTCTTGGTATGCATTGATCAATCCAAAGAAGGCTTAGGCGGAGTCTTGATGCAAGAAGCTTGAGTGATCGCTTACATCTTGAGAAAGTTGAAAAGGCATGAGGAGAACTATGCAACACATGATTTGGAGTTGTTATCCATTGTTTATGCCTTGAGAGTTTTGATACACTACCTTATCGGACGGAAATTTGAACTAAAAATGGACCATTGTGGACTACAACACATCTTTATGCAAAGCGACTTGAACGCGCGACAACAACGCTGGTCGAAATTGCTTAGGGAGTATGATTTCAATATCACTTACATAAAGGAAACAATGAACAGAGTGGCTGATGTGTTGAGTTGGAGACCACACATATTTTTGGTGATACCTCTTCAGATGAATCTACATGAAAATATTTTAACTTTACAGCGCGATGATGACTGGTACAAGGAGGTCAAGGATTTTATCGGACAAAACAAAATGATGGTACCAAAATTTGAGGGATTTACTGTGGACAATGACGGATTATTGAGATTTAAAAATCAAATTTACGTACCACCCAACAATGAGTTGAGGAGTTTGATCCTAAATGAGGCTCATAGAGTAGTGTACATGGCTCATCCTGGAGTCACGAAGATGAGGGCAGACCTTAAACCCTTATTCTTCTAGAAAGGAATGAAGGCAGACATAGTCAACTACGTGGCAAGATGTCTACAATCTCAGTGGGTGAAGGCTGAACATAGACATCTGGCGAGATTACTACAACCACATGCTATTCTGTAATCGAAATGAGAGGTCATTTCGATGGATTTCATTATTGAATTTCCACTGACGACAAGGAGACATGACTAGATTTTTTTGGTCGTCAACACTCTGACGAAGAGTGCTCATTTTATTCCTGTGTGTACGACGTATTAGGCACCTGACATAGATAGAGTTTTTGTTAGTGAGATTGTGAAGCTGCATGGCATGCCTAAGAGGATTATATCTGATAGAGGATTGGTGTTTACAGGATGATTTTGGACTAGTTTCCAAGAGGCCTTGGGAACCCAACTTAATTTTAGTACTGCATATCACCCAGAGACAAACGGGCAGACCGAAAGAAAAAACCAAATATTGGAGGATATGTTGTGTCTGTACGTTATGGACCAACAAAAGTGTTGGGAAAAGTTCTTTCCACTGGTAGAGTTTGCATACAACAACAGTTATCAAAGCACTATTAAGATGGCACCCTTCAAGTTTCTTTACGAGCAATCGTGTCAGATGCCTTTGAGTTGAGATCGGCTTGAGGATAGAGTCTTGGTGGGACCATAAGCGATCCAAGAAATGGAATATCAAATGAAAATGATAAGACAAAGGATCAAATAAGTGCAGGATCGACAAAAGAGTTATGCCAATGTGCATCATGTCGATCATAGTTATAAAGTTGGGGCTCGAGTCTTCTTGCAGGTGAAACCGCATAAGAGTTCAATCAAGTTTGGAAAGGGTGATAAACTCTCTCCTAGGTTCATGGAACCTTTTGATATTGTGGAAAGAAAGGGGCTCATGGCCTATCAACTAGCCTTGCATGATTCTTTGAGGCATATGCATGATGTCTTTCACATATCTGTTTTGAGACATTATGTTAGTGATCCTACACATGTTATTGACATGAGTATCTTGCAGGTATCGTATGAGGGTGCACTCATGGCGTAGTCAATCCGCATCCTGGACCATCACATTCGACAGCTACGATGTCAAACAGTAGATCAGGTCAAGGTCCAGTGGGACAACTATAGTCTGCACTTGGTGACCTGGGAGGATGCATATGATATGTGTCAACAATTTCCATTTTTGTTTGATAGCTAGACCTATGATATTGTGATGCACTTTATTTCAGCACTTATATACTTTGAAACTTCGAATGAAGTTTAAAACAAGAGGGGGTGTATCTAACATCATGCTCTTGAGTGCACTGAGTGAACTTATTCTTTGAGGAAACTTGCGTGCAAGTGATCCAGGTCATTATAATATTGGTTGTTTTGATTATGATTATGAGATATTGTGGATTTGATGATATTTTATTTTGTTGTATTTACATAAACATGTGTTATTGAATGGGTCCTCCTGAATGTGCAGGACTCTGGACATTGAGGATGTCGAGGCATCGATGAAACCCCTTGGACTCTAGATCGAGTCAGGGAGTGGACTGTTAGGGTTTGAATGTTGTTGATGTGACATATGTACATATAATTAGCTATTATGATGATTCATTATTATTGCTGACATGATTCGTTGATGGATACAGGATGACGATAACTCGCCGACCAGACTCACATTTGGAGTAGAGGGGTCACGCGCGACAACTAGAGACATTGAGGGAGAGGTGTGGCAACAACCCCACCACAACCTACTAGCACTCTCATCGTGGCTCAAACTATAGGTTAACGATTACCTAGTTCGAGAAGACCCACGATGTCGTGAGGGAAAACTGTGACAGTTGCTCACGATGATTCTAAGGGGCGTGCAATAAGGTAGGGCCCTCATTCCTTAGAGTCCCTTGGTATCCCACAAGATCACCTAACAGAGTATTGACTCTAGGGGTTTGGCGTCTACCAAATTCAGTCAAGAGTCGAGTGGTACCCTTGGAGCACATAGTGCATCTTGAAGGGCATGTCACAATTTTAATTGGTAAGTTAATAAACTTAGTGCCTAGAAAACTATGCCTCCTTAGGAACTGGTCGGACTTAAAATGAATAAAGTGACGAGTAAGTTTAATAACAATTTTTCCCTTAGGAACTGTCACCAAGCCTAGTGAATTTAAAACCTAAGTCTAAGTAGAACTTCTAAACAAAAATAATTAAACATATAACAAGAAGGGGGTAAATAAATTCAAACTTTAATTATTAAAGTAAAAATTATAATGGAGGATTAAATTTATTAAAAGGGGTAAATGGTTGTTTTTATCTACACTTGCTAAATTGTTTTTTAGTTAAAAAGGAAAAAGGGTAAATGGTTGTTTTTATCTACACTTGCTAAATTGATTTTTAGTTAAAAAGGAAAAAGGGGGAAACTTAAAAGAAAAGGAAACTTAACGAAGAGGGGAAACTTAAAGAAAAAGGGGAATGYCCAACTTAGTAAGGAATCTAGCCTTTGAGRCTTKTTATTTATGAACTGAACTAGGAAATAAGTAAGGCGTAAGTCATTTAAGAATTGTAAGGGAATATTGGGACATCGAGGAGCATTTTTATGAATGCTTTTAGGTGGGTCAGGGAAATAGGAATATTTAATTAATTAATAAAATTGATTTTCTGGTGCAACTAGGGGATTGGGTGACATGTATACAGAGGGAGGTTTTTTCTAATTAAATAAATGTAAAAGGAATCTAATGAGGGTTTGGGAAACTAATGACTAAGAAACTCTATAAAAGAGATGGCGAAGGAGGAGTATGGATCACATTTGGCTTGCGTAACGTTACACTGTCAAAATTTATCTTGACTGAGTTTTCTCTTGTCGGAGTTGGGATACCTAGCTCGGGTAACGAGTGTTGGCTCGACCATGTGAGGCGATCTGAGTGCTAGCATTCTATGGTATTGTGTGTGTCACCCCTTTGCAGCTCGGGGGGCTCAGGGGGAAGAAGAGTACCCCTGTCGTTGGCTGGGAGGTACCGGTGAGGTCTCATCGGTCGACAAGCAGAATCTAGATAGAGCGAACGTGCGGGAGGAAATCTTTGTCTCGTCGTTGTCGATAAATGTACACCTGTTAAAGTTGTTACTGCTAATAAAATTTAGTTTACACCTGTTTATTTTACTGTATTCAGATGACAATTTCATTGCCATGAGATTTCCTTTAGAATTATGTTATCAATGTAATATCCTTGATGCTTGATTCATCCTGTAAGAAACCTTGTTATCCACCGTATCTTTTATTTCTGAGTTACTGTCTAATTGGGCGTGGCCAGAATGAGCCCCAAACTCAAAACCTTGCCTGCACTCTTGTATCTCCTACCTGCGTTTTCTTTGTTCCTTGATTGCATTTTTTTCATTATTTTGTTCTCCACGGAGAAGGTCTCGATGCATATTTGTGTTTTTATTGTATGTTCCTTTATCCTTTAAGTCATTAGTTTGTGCCTGAGCAGTCGGCCAGGAGCCGAATCGAGTGTCTTTCACTCCGTTGTTAAATATTTAGATTTAAATTCCCTGCTTTCCTGCGCATGGATAATAACTGTAGGGTCATTTCTCTTCCTAGAAAGGAATTCTCTCCTGGGAGTATATTCCCTCCTTAGCCTATGCRATTATTGTGAACTACTCTTTGCAATTTGGTTTTTTCAATTTGCCWTGAATTCATGATCTTCCCACAAYGAGGTTACTAACTAACTTCATTGTTTTCCCTTGCATCTATTGCCTTCTTGTCCRCCCAAATTTTTATAATATTACAGTTCATGAAAGTGGACCCTTAAATTTGGACTCMTATTTAAAATTTCAAGGATCRGTATACCGCTGATCAATAACTTGCTTAGATCTGTGTAAACCTGGGTTACCCATTCATTCTCAGTCGTATTCTCAAGTGAATGTAAATTACAAGTASAAACTCTATTYAGTTAGAATCACTGTGTTAATCAAGCCAATTGGTTACAAATTTAGTTTATGACTRTTATTGTACTCAGTATTCRTGCGGTCTATTTTTAAAAGAAAAATAAATTATTAATGTTTCCACTTGACGAATACATAGCGGGATGGTTGGCGTTTTATTTGTAACTTTAGKCTTCATAATTTTTTGAGTGGTATTGATATATCATTTMTTGTCATCAATTGTGTCKTGTTTATGTTCCTATCCATGATTCTTATTTCTGTAATATAAAACCGTTCGGATTAGTTAGAATCTAACAAAATTTTGATCACTACAGGAAGGATGCTAGCAATTATGTTTGTTCCATTATTTGTTTCACCAYGGAGAATATCTGAATGCAAATTTTGTATAAAGGGTCTGTATGACAATTGTTGATATTATTTTATATTATGTATGATAATCATTGGTATTCCTTATATATTCTATGTTGACAAATCGTATATGTTCCTTATATATTTTGTATGACAATCGATGATATTCCTTATGTATTCTTCATTTATTTTGTATGAAATTTTTGTATGACAAGTCGTTGATATCCTTACATAGTCGTTGTTAACAATCGTAGATGTTCCTTATATATTTTGTATAACAATCTTTGATATCCTAAGATATTCTACGTTGACAAATCGCTAATATATTCTTTATATAATCTGGTTAATATATTCCTTATATATTTTGGTTAATGTGTTCTTTATATATTCTGCATATAGTCTTTATATAATCTGGTTAATATATTCTTTATATATTTTGGTTAATTTATTGTTTATATATTCTAAAATCGTGGACATTCATTGTATATTTTTATATATTCGGTATGAAAAGTCTGTAGTAATTATTCTTGATATGTTCGAATTTCTAATTAAATAATAAATATAAAAAATTCTTAAAAAGGATACGACAAACACACCTAGAATATCCAATCATTGCTACAATAATAAACAATTGAGAATGTTTTCCGTGTTGTAACTATTTCTTTCGATGGTTCCCAGCCATTGACAACACTGAGTTGTCAGAGAAACGATTTTAATATCCAGCTGTTGACAGCGTTACAACGTTGAGTTGTTAGAAGACTGGAAGGAGCGAATTAATTTTTTGTTTATTAATAGCTGCAGTGATAATAGATTAATTGTTTAATTGCAATGGTAATAGATCAATTAATTGCAATGGTAATAGATCAATTGTTGCAATGGAATAGATTAATTGTTGCAATGATATTAGATTAATTGCTTAATTGCAATGGTAATAAATTAATTGCTTAATTGCAATGGTAATAAATTGATTAATTGCAATGGTAATAGTTCACTCATTTACACTTAGTCATAATGGTTAACAACTAATGGTTTATGGTTTATTTGTGTAATAGTTTAATGGCTTGCACAAGATTAATGGTCGAGGGTTCAATAGTTTTATTTGCTAAATTGATTAATGGTTTAACAGTTAAATGGTTATTATGTGCCTTGTGCCTTGAGTTGAATTGTAGATAGTGGTTGGTCATAGTTGTTAGACCACATATGATTGTCTTGTAGGAAAACAAGAAACCCTTTGGTTAGTTGTGAAAATTAAATTTGAATGATGTTACCTTGCATCTTGTTGACTTGTTGATTGAGTGCTTGGTATAGTCTTCGTGTATTTATTGACAGATAATTTGGTCTCCTAGTGTGAGGGATTTTGCTTGGGTTAAAGGTCTAGATATGTTATGTTGTGATGTGGTTACTCTCATGCCTATCACCTTGTGACGAAATTATTCCTGATGAGGGGATCATTGCGTGCCCTAATTGATAGATGTGAATGATAACCTGGCCAGAGTCTTGTGCTTC